>JANAVB010010084.1:0-43096 GCA_029216955.1 Iris pallida
ATAGTCTCTTAAAATGCCTGGCATTACGTCTCTTTGAGTGGCCGATCCCCCACTCAAAGCAGCCCGTAAGCCACATGTTTTGATTTCGCCTAGGCCGGTCACGATATACCCTCCATCGATCGTGCCGCGGAATCCTTCTTCTTTACGGCCACGGTATTCCCCCCATCATCCGTGCCGTTTGTCCACGACCATTTCGTATTGACTTGTCATTTAACTTAACGGCTGTCTTTGAGCCATAGGCTGTCTCTGAGCCATAATGCGTTATCGACCAGGTTGGCGTCCGTGCAGTGCGGGTAGCGAGCCCCGTTGCACGTGCCCGTCATACCTGTCGCTAACCATTCTTTCCTTTCTTATCTTTTATTCATTCTTTTATTTCTTTCTTTCACTTGTTCGTACATTCATTCATTCTTCACGTATTCATTCATTCATTCTTTGATTCATTCATTCACTTATTCGTTCATTCATTCATTCACTTATTCGTTCATTCATTTATTCATTATGCAACTCCCCGTATGGGAGTCGCCTTGGCAAGCCATCGGTCCCGAAGTCTTCTAATGCTGCTATACTCTACTCGAAACGACTATGTCGATAGTCTTCCATTTCTTTGTTGTAAATCGTTTATTGTTTCATTGTTGATCGCATAGGAAACTTGAATGTAAGCTTGTGCCTTAGCACGAGCGTAGAGCGCGGTACGAGAGTTTCTATTTTTCCATGTTCTTTTCCATATTCTATACAAGCGTACAAGATGGGATTATTCCCTTAGCTAGGTACGTTGAGTCATTTATTAGCATGTGCGGTGTTATCGCCTAGCGATTCTAGCAATAGTGTCCGTATTGTTATGTGTCTAGGCTAAGCAAAGACGGGTTCATCGGAGCCACCCACCTTAGCGATGTTTGCATTGGCCGAGCGACACTCGAGCGCGCCTTTGAAAGTCTAAGTCTGGATTCATCTTGACGGCCAAATGTAAGCCTTGTATCTATTCTTCATCAGGTCGATGCCAACTCTTCGGGTCGATGACTCGTTTGAGTCGTTGCACTTGCCGTTTGAATCGGCGTTCCGCTATGGGGAGGGGTCATTACACTCCATATCCCATTATCTTCCAGAGCCTGTATTTCAGTTTGTATAGCTGCGCGCCAGCCTGAATCTCGCGAGGCCTGGCGATATGAAGTAGGCTCAACACCAGCAGTGATAGCTGAGGAAGTGACGGGAACAGATGAACTATGGTGAAGGGGGAACTTTTACTTCGAACAGCATTCGTCACAAAATTCTGTAATCGCACTGGCTGTGATTTCTTTCTCATTCCTTCCCAATACTACCTCATCGGACACCTCTGGCAACACTGTATCCCCTGTATCATTAGTATTATCCGTATCACCCCAGCGGATTCTCCTGTCAATACTTCTGCATCTACCTGCACATCCTTGCCACTCGGTGCTGAGCCACCAGCAACCACTCCGGCCTCAGCAACCGTAGCCGGCACCATCCCAAAAGCCTCTATATCGTCTCCCGGCACCTCAATAGATGTATGGCATGTCGCAGAAGACATCTCGCTAGCAGAACCACACCCAGAAAATTCTTTTTCATAAAAAGTAACAACACGGGACACAAAAAATTCACCAGTCTCCAAATCATACAGTTTCCATCCCTTTTTATCAAGTGGATACCCAACAAAGATACATTTTCTGCTCCTGCTAGCAAATTTATAATGTCGAGATTTCAAATCATACGCATAGCACAGACAACCAAAGATACGTAGATGATCATACGAAGGAGCCGAACCATATAAAACTTCATAAGGAGACTTAAAATGCAAGATACTAGAAGGGGTTCTATTTATCAAATAACATGCACCCAGAACACATTTCCTCCAAAAATCCACGGAAAGAGAACCCTGAAATCTCAATGCCCTGGCTACATTTAAAATATGTCGATGTTTTTTTCACCCTTCCATTCTGTTGTGGTGTCCCAACACAGGATGTTTGGAACAATATACCTTGAGATGAAAAATAATCTCGTAAACAATTAAATTTAGTGCCATTGTCACTCCGCACCCGACGGATATCAGCCCCAAACTGACGCTTCCCCATAGCAATAAATTTAAAAAACGCAGAATAAACAGCACACTTATCCGTTAATAAAATAACCCAAACAGCTCTAGAAAAATCATCCACCAAAGTCAAAAAATATCGTGCCCCATTAGATGACGGAACACTATATGGTCCCCACAGATCACAGTGTATAAGGTCAAAGCATCTCAAAGCACGACTACTACTATCAGGAAAGGCATCACGAGTCTGTTTAGCTTGATGACAAATATCACAAGCCTTATGAGAAAACACACTACTACCAGAGAGAAAAGGTAAAGTCTGCATTACTTTATGTGAAGGATGCCCCAGTCTACTATGCCAAACCTCAGGATCACTCTCTTTGCATGCCAGGATCACCGAAGCCAAAAAGGTTGGAACCTCCCCCAAGAAGTAAAGTCCACCCCTTTGTTCACCTGCTCCAATCACCATCCTCGTACTTCGGTCCTGGACAAAACACAAATCAGGAGTAAATAATATATCACAATTTTTGGCACCAATCAATTGTGAGACAGAGATCAAATTGCAAGTCAATGTCGGAACATAAAGAACATCCGTCAACACCAATGAAGCAGTCAAAAATACTTTGCCTCTTAGAACAGCCTCAATAGTGCTCCCATCAGGCAAAGTCACAGGACAGACATAGCCCTCAAAGCAATCAACTAAACAATCACGAGAACCTGTCGCATGAAGAGTAGCCCCAGTATCGAATATCCAAGGGACTGAAGAATTCTTACCTATCAGACGATCAGAGTTTGAAGGACCAGGGTTGGAGGGATTGTCGTTATCCAGCAAGTTCATCAGTTTCTGCCATTGTTCACATGAGAGTGGTGAAGGATACCCTCCATGCATCATATCCGCCGAACTGCCAGCAAGACCAGCAGGGACACCATGACCAGTAGCGGCGACATGATGAACAACCACTGTGCCACCAGCACCACGTCCCCCATCACGTCTCTGTTGTGGTGCCGGGCCTCTGCCACCACCAGCACCACGTCCGCCCTCACGCCGAGGACGAGTCTTCCACCACTCTGGATAGCCAATCTTGGCAAAGCAAGTTGCAAATCATGACCTGTTTTCTTGCAATGAGTACAGATCATACCTGATTTGTCCCTGGAATCTGAGGTTCTACTAGTAGAAGCAGTAGAAATACGTGGTGAAGTCTTGATAGCCAGCGCCATCACCTCCTCAGTAGCGGATTGGACCTGAGATTTTCGCTTATCCTCCTCCTCACGGACTGCCTGGTATGCCCGATCTAAACTTGGCTGAGGATCCTGAGCCAGAAGATTAGACCGGGTATGACCATACAACTCAGCATTCAACCCATACATAAAGTCCTGAAAGTGGTCTTCATCCTTCATAGCCTGTAGCTTTGCAGCAAGTTCACCACAGGTACAAGTAGGCAATGGGAAATAAGCAGCTTGTTCATCCCATAAAGACTGCAAATTTCTAAAGTAGGTTTCCACAGACATCGAAGCCGTTTGTTTGCACTCAGCCAACGCCACCTTAATTTGTTGCTTCCGAGTGCCATTGCTAACAACAAATCTTTTCTCCAACAAGTTCTACAACGGATAAACCTCCTCAAAGTACGATAAAATTTCTTCAGAGACGGATCAATGGTATTAAGAATCCATTGAACCAATAGTGCTTGCACGCATCTCCAATCAAGCAATTTGCTAGCATCATTAACAGGTTTGACTTCAGTACCTTCCAGAAAAGTGATCTTTCGCCTAGAGATCAGGGAGAGACGTATCGACCGAGACCACTTAGCATAGTTCGGTCCACGAAAAATAATAGTAGTAATGATATTTCCTGGTTGATCAGCAGAACTCAGAAAATATGGATCCTTCGGATTAGGATAATTTGGGTTGTGTGTACCGCCACCGCCAGTCGCGACGGAGTAGCTGGACGCAGCATCATCTGCCATCGCGGATGTCGGGTGTACAAAAATTTTGTACAACTCCGACGAATCGGCCGCTGATGGACGGGGTCGACGGCGAATCGGCCGCGATCAGGGGCGCCGGATCAGGCGCGTAGGGGCGAGCGGATGTCGGGTGTACAAAATTTTGTACAACTCCGACGAATCTGCCGCAGTCAGGCGTGTAGGGGACGGCCGGTGCTGTCGGGCGCCGGGATCGGTGAGGAAATTTTT
This sequence comes from Iris pallida, assembly GCA_029216955.1. NCBI lineage: Eukaryota > Viridiplantae > Streptophyta > Magnoliopsida > Asparagales > Iridaceae > Iris > Iris pallida. Next base: position 4,237 of record JANAVB010010084.1, read on the forward strand.
GCTTTGCTTTGTACAAAAAATTCATACTCACCTAACTCAACGCTTCTTGCTCACAAATCGAAGAAGCTTTTGCTTTGCTTTGTTATATAAAAAAAACCAAAAACGTAAATATTCCAAAAAAAAAACTATATGCTTCCGTCGGATATATACTTGAATCTAGAAGCTTTTGGGATCAGCTAGTGCTAAAGCCGAAGCTTTTGCTTTACTTTGGAAGGGAGTTGCAACATCATGTTCTGATCACAGATCACCAAATCGTGGAGTTGCTCACAAGCCGAAGCTTTTGCTTTGCTTTATGTGTTGAAGTACACTTCTTGCTCACAAGTCGAAGCTTTTACCAGCGTACGGCGTGTACGGCGTCGGGTCTAGGGCGCGTACGGCGTCGGGTGTCACGCCCCAGAACCAGAATACTGGAGAGCGGGGGCAGACATAGCCAGCTACGTATAATGAGATGGAATCCACGTCACTATACGGTCACGGCTGTCTAGATATATGAGGGTTTAACTACAAGCCATCAGTCTCCTATGGTCAAGAACAAGCCTATTGTCTCAATCTCAAGCAATGTAATAACAGTTACAAGATGTCAGAGCATCAAATATATAATAGCAAGGCGTCCCATACATTACATATTCGGATGATCATGAAGCTAGTCGTACAAAATGTCAGGACTAGCAAGAGTTTCAGTCATACATGATCAATCCTAGGACTTGTCAATCATGTTACAGCCCGTAGGCAGACAGTAAGTAAAGATGCAACCGAGCTAACACGTGCTCGTCGGCTAAACGCCTCAAAGAATAATTTTACAAATAGAGTGGGAGGACAAAAGAAACCCACTCGTTGCCCTGGTAACGCCTGGTGGTCACCATCGGGCTGGAAGACAGGTGGACCCTCTGTTGCTGCTCCGATATCTGGCCATACAAAACCAGCTGGGTCAGACCCCAGAAAGAGCAAGTGCCACAAATGAGGCTTCACTTAGGAACTAAAACCAGCATATCACAATAAAATAATAAAGATAAATAATAATTAAAGAACTGATAATAATAGAGATAATAACAGTAAACTGAGTACGAGGAAACCATTCAAGTAGCCAGGTCACAACCCTTAAACCAAACAAGGACCGGGGTTGCAGCCCTTCACCTGAATAGAAACCCGTCTTAAATACTATTGGTACAATGAGGGCAATAAACGAAGAGAGGACACAGAACTGCTCCGGGAGCCAGGTTACAACCCTTAAACCAAACAAGGACCGGGGTTGTAACCCTTCGCCTGAACAGAACTGGACCCCTGATCTTTATTGTTAATGTCGGTATAAATAATCACGATATTGAAGTAAGGTAAACATGACAAGCATGACATGGGGAGCAATAAGACAATAAACGAGGAGAGGACACAGAACTGCTCCGGGAGCCAGGTTACAACCCTTAAACCAAACAAGGACCGGGGTTGTAACCCTTCGCCTGAACAGAACTGGACCCCCGGTCGTTATTGTTAATGCAGGCACAATAAGCAGGACGATATATGATAGGATAACCATGGAACTATTCAGATAGCCAAGTTACAACCCTTAAACCAAACAAGGACCGGGGTTGTAACCCTTCGCCTGAACAGAACTTGGTGTCCCATCATTCATCGATACGAGAAATCATGTCCTGATACAGTCTTGTACAGGATCAGGATAAGACTAAGCTGGAATAAACTTCATCCAATCAATCACGGCCAATCAAGAGTACGGCTTGATACTTTTAACTAACTAGGGTTATCACAGGCCTAGTTACTAGCAAGATGCAATGAGATTATCCCAACAGCCACAAGCCCTGCAGACTATCCGGTTATCCGGGTCGAATGTCCGTTTATGAAGGGTGCACCACATGACTGTGTGCTGAAATGTGCCCTACTCGTCGGTAGGCTACAAGTCCACTTAATGCGCCCAGATAACGGGATTGCCTGTAGCTGGGAATCTCTTCATGACTACTGAATCATTCTAGTTAACTAGCCTTAGTCAATTTCAGTAGGTAATCCTGACCGTGGTACTCAGGGATCCCCATCCTAGACATGATGCAAGACAGTACCAGTTTATTTATACAAACGCAATCGTCCACGGTGTCCAGGTCAGTCGTACTTGTCATGTCAGGCTAGCTGTCATAACAGCATGTCGAGACATATCATGCCAGTTTACTTGTCAAGAGTGCGCCACAGTGGACCACTATCGTGTTCTATTCTCACATTATCATAAATGGGAGAAACTTGCATAAAACAACTAGTGACATATTTTTGAAGCCAAGGGAAAGATATACAACTGTGACGTTGGGAGTTGGGAGAATTTCTGACCACAAATCATGCAAATAAGACATAGAATAGCCAAAACAGGCATTATGCGGCCTATTCTGCGACATGCGGCTCATGCGGCTCAACAGCGACATCATATGCGCCAACTGCGACATGCGCCAACAGCGACATCATATGTGCCAACTGCGACATGCGCCAACTGCGACATCATATGTGCCAACTGCGACATGCGCCTACAGCGACATCATATTCGTCAACTGCGACATGCGTCAACAGAGGACATCATATGCGCCAACTGCGACATGCGCCAACAGCGACATCATATTCGTCAACTGCGACATGCGTCAACAGAGACATCATATGCGCCAACTGCGACATGCGCCAACAGCGACATCATATTCGTCAACTGCGACATGCGTCAACAGAGACATCATATGCGCCAACTGCGGCATGCGCCAACAGCGACATCATATTCGTCAACTGCGACATGCGTCAACAGAGACATCATATGCGCCAACTGCGACATGATATGCGGCTACCGCGACATGCGCTTCATTGCAACATGCGCCTTCTGCGACATGCGCCTTCTGCGACATGCTGTTCATGCTGCAGATGAACATAGAAATGACCAGAAATTGTTTTGGCCATAACTTTCTCATCCGAAGTCGAAATCTAGCGAAACAAAAGCCAAACTGCATGAAATTGAATTATCTACAACATGGAACAATCAAAATATAAAAATAATGAAGTTTGGTAGATCAAAACCTAAAAAATCCGAAAATAATATAAACTTAGATCTACAAGAAAATATCCATCAAAATGGAAAATGCCAAGTTCTAAAGAGGCTTGGAATCAAGTAAGGAAGAGAATGGAACAATAAAACTTGAGATCCATCATGAAGCAAGTTTGCACTTGCCTAAGCTCTCTCTCTCTTTCTCCAGGTGGTTGAAGAAGTTATGATAGGGAAGAAGAAGAATAATGAAGAGAGAGAAAGGGGAATGGGTTAATAAAGGGTAGTGGTGGTGGTAGGTAGGGGTTTTCTTTTGGTTCATGATGAACCCAAAAGCAAACCAAACCAAGCTAAGCCGAACCAAGTTAAGCCACAACCAATGACATGCCAAAATAACTATGTAGAAAAATACGCAATACGAGTCAAGAATACGTACACGTATACCAAGATACGTAACACAAACCACAGGCATTACAACTCTACCCACCTTCAAAGAATTTCGTCCTCGGAATTTAATCAAGAGGCTAGAATTGCAAGGACAAGCTATACTAATTGTAAGCTATAACAAGCAGTCTATCATGTAGTCATTTATTCAAGCAAGGAATTGAAAGCATAAGGCATAAGGAAGACATTATACCTTACGAGTCAAACAGGTCGGGATATCGCGATCGGATATCATCCTCACGCTCCCACGTCGACTCATCCAAAGAGTGATGACCCCAAGCAACTCGGACTAACTTGATAGTCTTGTTCTTGAGTATCTTCTCTCTTCGGTCCAATATAGACACGGGCCTCTCCTCATACGAAAGGTTGGTACCAACAACCAATTCTGAATGATCCAGGATGTGGCTCGGGTCCGGGATATACCGTCGCAGTTGGGATACATGAAATACGTCATGCACCTCGCGTAGCGATGGTGGAAGAGCGAGACGATAGGATACATCTCCTACTCGCTCCAGAATGTCGAATGGCCCTATATACCTAGGACTAAGCTTTCCTCGTACGCCGAAATGAATGACGCCGCGGTTAGGCAAAATCCTCAGGAATACATGGTCGCCGACAGAAAACTCAAGAGGGCGCCGATGAGAATCGGCCCAATGACGCTGGCGATCTTGGGCAACTCGAAGATGATCTCTGACTTTCCTGACCACCTCAACGGTCTGAGCAATCATTTCTGGACCGAGCATCTGCCTCGCTCCGACATCGTCCCATGCTAGCGGGGATCGGCACTTCCTACCATACAGTGCCTCGAACGGTGCCATCTGGATACTAGCTTGAAAACTATTGTTGTACGAGAACTCCACCAGGTGCAGGTGATCTTCCCACGAACCACCGAAGTCGAGTGTACAAGATCTCAACATATCCTCAAGAGTTTGGATCGTACGTTCCGACTGGCCATCTGTCTGCGGGTGATAAGCTGAACTGAACTGGAGGTGAGTTCCTAAACTTTCTTGCAAGCTATGCCAAAAGTGCGACGTAAATCTTGAATCTCTATCTGAAGTGATACTGACTGGTACACCGTGCAACCTGACAATCTGCCGGAGATACATCTCCGCTAGCTGAGCCGTCGACTGACCAACTCTGAACGGAAGAAAGTGAGCCACCTTCGTGAGTCTATCTATAATAACCCAAATAGCGTCTCTGCCAGCCGGGGATCTAGGCAATCCAGTCACAAAGTCTATGGTTATATGCTCCCATTTCTACTCGGGAATCGGCAATGGTTGAAGTAGTCCAGCTGGTCTCTGATGTTCAGCCTTAACTTGTTGGCAGACTAAACAACGAGAGACAAACCGGGCTATCTTCCTCTTCATGCCATTCCACCAAAAGTGCTGACGAATATCACGGTACATCTTCGTACCGCCGGGATGAATGAAATACTGCGAACTGTGAGCCTCCGTCATGATCTCCTGTCTGATATCTCCACTGGGTACACAAAGACGCTTCCCATGTCGAAGTGTACCATTTTTATGGATACATAACTCTGGTCTTCGTCCTGCCTCACACTCTGCTCTAAGTCGCTAAAGCTTGGAATCTGCTGACTGTGCCATTCGGATCCTCTCGACTATAGTGGACTGAACTTGCATGCTGGCCATCAATGCCATACTGGAAGGGAGGACAACTTCTATACCCATCTTCTGAAGATCGGCTAACAGCTCTGGTTGCGCTGTTAGGAAATAAACTCCGGCTCTCCTGCTCAATGCATCTGCAACAACGTTGGCCTTTCCTGGGTGATACTGCAAGTTGACATCATAATCCACAAGCAGCTCTAGCCATCTCCTCTGACGCATGTTAAGATCCTTCTGGGTGAAAACATACTTCAGGCTCTTGTGGTCGGTGAAGATCTCCACCATATCTCCGTACAAGTAGTGCCTCCACAACTTAAGTGCAAACACTACTGCTGCCAGCTCCAAGTCATGGGTTGGGTAATTTCTCTCATGATCACGAAGTTGTCGTGACGCATAAGCTATTACCTTTCCATGCTGCATCAGAACACATCATAAACCTCTGCCTGAAGCATCACAGTATACTGAAAATCCTCCAGTTCCATCTGGAAGCGTGAGAATAGGAGCCGTCATCAAGCCTCGCTTCAATCTCTCAAAAGAATCCTGTCATTCTGCTGTCCAAGCAAACTGCACATCCTTGCGGGTCAACTGGGTCAATGGTGCTGAAATTCGAGCAAAGTCTGAAACGAATCGCCGGTAGTAGCCGGCCAATCCAAGGAAACTGTGAACTTCTGCCACTGTGCTAGGTACCGGCCACGTTTCAATGGCCACGATCTTCTGGGGATCCACTTCTACTCCTCCTCTGGTGATGATATGACCCAAGTATGAAATACGATCGAGCCAGAACTCGCATTTACTAAACTTGGCATACAACTGGTGCTCTCTGAGAATCTGAAGAACAACTCTGAGGTGCTGCTCATGCTCCGCTTCGCTCTTGCTGTAGACCAGGATGTCGTCTAGGAACACAATCACGAACTGATCCAAATAAGGCATGAAGATGCGATTCATGAGGTCCATGAACACAGCCGGCGCATTGGTTGCTCCAAATGGCATCACAAGGAACTCCCAATGTCCATACCTAGATCTAAAAGCTGTCTTCGGGATGTCCTGCTCTCTGACTCTGATCTGGTGGTATCCTGACCGCAAGTCGATCTTCGAAAATACTGCTGCCCCCCTTGAGTTGATCAAATAAGTCATCTATCCTCGGAGAGGATATCTGTTCTTGATTGTCACTGAGTTCAAGGTACGATAATCAACACACAATCTAGACGTACCATCCTTCTTTTTCACAAGAAGCATCGGGGCTCCCCAAGGCGATCCACTAGCACGAATGAATCCCTTGGTTCGGAGTTCTTCAATCATCTTGTACAATATCTCTAGCTCTGACGGCGCCATCCTGTAGACTCTCTCTGACACTGGGGCTGTTCCGGGAATCAAGTCGATGGTGAACTCGATCTCCCGCTCTGGCGGCATCCCTAGAAGCTCTTCGGGGAAAACATCCGGAAACTCTTCGACTATCCGAGGTAACTGTACTGCTGCCACTGCCATCCGCAACACTGAAGGAGAAGGTTCAACTTCGCCTCGGGAGAAGGAAAACTCCGGCTCGCCTGGAATGCTAAAAATAACCCTGCCAATGTGGCAGTCTATCCTAGCATACTGGTCCCTCAACCAATCCATCCCTAAGACCACATCATAATCGGCCATCGAGAACTCTATCAATCTAGCAGAAAATTCTCTACCGCTAACTACGATCCGACACGAGGAAAATACTCTATCTACCCCCACAAGTCCGTTACCAGTAAGTATATTGAGCCTTACTGATAATGACTCGGGCTCCAATCCTACCCGTGTCGCGAATCGTGCAGACATAAATGAATGCGAGGGCACCAGAATCAAATAATACTGAAGCTGGAAAGGTGTTGACGAGAATAGTACCTGCTACCACCTCGCCTGGTGCTATTCCTTCTTCTCCCATGGTCAAAGCCAGCACTTGACCATGTCCTCTGGGTGCGGGTCCCCTCTGCTAAAAATTCCTCTGGCTGCTCTGGATCAGGGCTTGGGCTTGGGCATACTGCTGCGGCCTCTGCTGCTGGAATGCCTGGGCCTGCGTCGGCAATGGCCTCGGGAACGGGTACTGCAGCTGCTGCTGCTGCTGGATTGGTGCTGGTCCTCTAACTGAAGGACTAGAGAAGGCGGATGAACTCCCTCTGTTCGGGCAATTCCCAACCCTGTGGTCCGGGGCACCACAAACCAAGCACAAACCCTGTGCTCTACGACACTCTGACACCACATGCCCTGGCTTCCCGCAGTGTGAACATCCCACTGCGGAAGACTGCTTCTGCTTCTGCTGCTGAGGGTGCGTCGGGATGGAATGCTGAACCGACGTCACTGAGGCCGCCCGCCTCGGAGCTCCAATGGTCAAGGCCCTGGCTGTCGGGGCTGGTGCTGATGACTGGTTCATCTGGCCGTGAGATCGCTTTCGACCTCCGGTCCTGTCCACAATCCTCTGGGAGGTATACTCATGCCTCCGGGCTGCCCGTAGTACTGCATCAAAGGTCTGATGCTCAAACTGCTCCACCGCCAATAGAATCTCCAGATGAAGCCCCTACTGGAACCGCTGGGCTCTATCGAACTCGGTCGCCACCAAGGTGGGAGCAAACCGACTAAGCCTGGAGAACTCGGTCGCATATCCATCGACCGTCCTGCCCATCTGCTTCAGATTAGTGAACCTCGTCTGTAGATCATACCGAGCTACAGCATCAAAATACTTGGTCTGGAATCTCTCCCTGAATACTGCCCAAGCAATAGGGGCCACTAATCCATCGGCCTGCGCTGCCCACTAGCTGCGGGCAAGATCTAGTAACTGCAGGCGCACTACGGCCACCTTCTCGTTCTCTGGAGTCTTGGCTGCTTCTAGAATCACCTCTGTGTCTTGAAGCCATGCATCTGCAGCGATCGCATCTTCACTGCCGTCGAAGAAGGGAGGGTTCAAGCGCTTGAAGCTGTTGGCCGCGCTATTACCCTGATGACCTCCTCTGGTCAAAGCGTCTGCCACCGCCTGGTGCAAGGCATCTTCTCGACGATCCTGAGAGGCTAATAATGACCTGATGAGACCCACCAAAGTGCCATCATCAGGCTCTGCAGGCTGGACGGGCTGAACTGGTGGTTCTCCTTCGGTAGGCATGACTCTGGAGGCTACTCCTGAATGCTGGACTTGATCTCCAGGTTGCTGCTGGTCCGCGGGAGGTGCTCCGCCTTGCTGATCGACAGGTCCAGGAACAATGCCGCTGAAGAAGACGACATAGGGAACAATAAGGAAGGACCAGGACAGATCAACGATACAAGCGTAGGATCAGGTCAAGATTACAGGGATTCAGAAGATACGAGCAGAGATCAAGGACGAGTACTGATTGAGACATCTATTCGGTAAACCCTCACATATCTTGATTTACAAGACCTGCATGGGCCACCACTAAAACCATGTCACGCCCCAGAACCAGAATACTGGAGAGCGGGGGCAGACATAGCCAGCTACGTATAATGAGATGGAATCCACGTCACTATACGGTCACGGCTGTCTAGATATATGAGGGTTTAACTACAAGCCATCAGTCTCCTATGGTCAAGAACAAGCCTATTGTCTCAATCTCAAGCAATGTAATAACAGTTACAAGATGTCACAGCATCAAATATATAATAGCAAGGCGTCCCATACATTACATATTCGGATGATCATGAAGCTAGTCGTACAAAATGTCAGGACTAGCAAGAGTTTCAGTCATACATGATCAACCCTAGGACTTGTCAATCATGTTACAGCCCGTAGGCAGACAGTAAGTAAAGATGCAACCGAGCTAACACGTGCTCGTCGGCTAAACGCCTCAAAAGAATAATTTTACAAATAGAGTGGGAGGACAAAAGAAATCCACTCGTTGCCCTGGTTACGCCTGGTGGTCACCATCGGGCTGGAAGACAGGTGGATCCTCTGTTGCTGCTCCGATATCTGGCCATACAAAACCAGCTGGGTCAGACCCCAGAAAGAGCAAGTGCCACAAATAAGGCTTCACTTAGGAACTAAAACCAGCATATCACAATAAAATAATAAAGATAAATAATAATTAAAGAACTGATAATAATAGAGATAACAACAGTAAACTGAGTACGAGGAAACCATTCAAGTAGCCAGGTCACAACCCTTAAACCAAACAAGGACCGGTGTTGCAGCCCTTCACCTGAATAGAAACCCGTCTCAAATACTATTGGTACAATGAGGACAATAATCGAAGAGAGGACACAGAACTGCTCCGGGAGCCAGGTTACAACCCTTAAACCAAACAAGGACCGGGGTTGTAACCCTTCGCCTGAACAGAACTGGACCCCTGATCTTTATTGTTAATGTCGGTATAAATAATCACGATATTAAAGTAAGGTAAAATATGACAAGCATGACATGGGGAGCAATAAGACAATAAACGAGGAGAGGACACAGAACTGCTCCGGGAGCCAGGTTACAACCCTTAAACCAAATAAGGACCGGGGTTGTAACCCTTCGCCTGAACAGAACTGGACCCCCGGTCGTTATTGTTAATGCAGGCACAATAAGCAGGACGATATATGATAGGATAACCATGGAACTATTCAGATAGCCAAGTTACAACCCTTAAACCAAACAAGGACCGGGGTTGTAACCCTTCGCCTGAACAGAACTTGGTGTCCCATCATTCATCGATACAAGAAATCATGTCCTGATACAGTCTTGTACAGGATCAGGATAAGACTAAGCTGGAATAAACTTCATCCAATCAATCACGGCCAATCAAGAGTACGGCTTGATACTTTTAACTAACTAGGGTTATCACAGGCCTAGTTACTAGCAAGATGCAATGAGATTATCCCAACAGCCACAAGCCCTGTAGACCATCCGGTTATCCGGGTCGAATGTCCGTTTATGAAGGGTGCACCACATGACTGTGTGCTGAAAATGTGCCCTACTCGTCGGTAGGCTACAAGTCCACTTAATGCGCCCAGATAACGGGATTGCCTGTAGCTGGGAATCTCTTCATGACTACTGAATCATTCTAGTTAATTAGCCTTAGTCAATTTCAGTAGGTAACCCTAACCGTGGTACTCAGGGATCCCCATCCTAGACATGATGCAAGACAGTACCAGTTTATTTGTACAAACGCAATCGCCCACGGTGGTCCAGGTCAGTCATACTTGTCATGTCAGGCTAGCTGTCATAACAGCATGTCGAGACATATCATGCCAGTTTACTTGTCAAGAGTGCGCCACAGTGGACCACTATCGTGTTCTATTCTCACATTATCATAAATGGGAGAAACTTGCATAAAACAACTAGTGACATATTCTTGAAGCCAAGGGAAAGATATACAACTATGACGTTGGGAGTTGGGAGAATTTATGACCACAAATCATGCAAATAATACATAGAATAGCCAAAACAGGCACTATGCGGCCTATTCTGCGACATGCGGCTCATGCGGCTCAACAGCGACATCATATACGCCAACTGCGACATGCGCCAACAGCGACATCATATGTGCCAACTGCGACATGCGCCAACTGCGACATCATATGTGCCAACTGCGACATGCGCCTACAGCGACATCATATTCGTCAACTGCGACATGCGTCAACAGAGACATCATATGCGCCAACTGCGACATGCGCCAACAGCGCCATCATATTCGTCAACTGCGATATGCGTCAACAGAGACATCATATGCGCCAACTGCGACATGCGCCAACAGCGACATCATATTCGTCAACTGCGACATGCGTCAACAGAGACATCATATGCGCCAACTGCGACATGCGCCAACAGCGACATCATATTCGTCAACTGCGACATGCGTCAACAGAGACATCATATGCGCCAACTGCGACATGATATGCGGCTACCGCGACATGCGCTTCATTGCAACATGCGCCTTCTGCGACATGCGCCTTCTGCGACATGCTGTTCATGCTGCAGATGAACATAGAAATGACCATAAATTGTTTTGGCCATAACTTTCTCATCCGAAGTCGAAATCTAGCGAAACAAAAGCCAAAACTGCATGAAATTGAATTATCTACAACATGGAACAATCAAAATATGAAAATAATGAAGTTTGGTAGATCAAAATCCAAGAAATCCGAAAATAATATAAACTTAGATCTACAAGAAAATATCCATCAAAATGGAAAATGCCAAGTTCTAAAGAGGCTTGGAATCAAGTAAGGAAGAGAATGAAACAATAAAACTTGAGATCCATCATGAAGCAAGTTTGCACTTGCCTAAGCTCTCTCTCTCTCTTTCTCCAGGTGGTTGAAAAAGTTATGATAGGGAAGAAGAAGAATAATGAAGAGAGAAAAAGGGAAATGGGTTAATAAAGGGTAGTGGTGGTGGTAGGTAGGGGTTTTCTTTTGGTTCATGATGAACCCAAAAGCAAACCAAACCAAGCTAAGCCGAACCAAGTTAAGCCACAACCAATGACATGCCAAAATAACTATGTAGAAAAATACGCAATACGAGTCAAGAATACGTACACGTATACCAAGATACGTAACACGAACCACAGGCATTACATCGGGCACGTACGGCGGCGGGAGCGGTCAGGCACGGGATCGGCGGATCGGCGGGAGCGGATCGGCGGACGGCTCAGTCGGAGCCGGGAGGGAAAGAGAGATGTAGAGTCTGGCGGCTAGGATTTTTCGGAAGGCTCTGATACCATGTAGGAAATAATAATGCTGTAGGTCCTAAAAATCAAGTTGCACCCATCAAAGAAGTCATAAAAATTAAATTGTTCATCCTTCAAGTGAACTGCGCAGGAGTCAGATTGCGCACCATCTCGATTGCGCAGGCTGAACTGCACACTCATCCAAGTGCGCAAGCTGACATAGCCTCGTCATCATTATCTGACAGAGAATCAGATCTTCTAACAACTGACAGCACGGAGAACGAGAAAACTGTTCGTTTATCGTGCAGCACAGCGCTCAAGGACAGCTGTACATGCAGCACAATCTGACAGACTCTCTGCAGCGCGGTCCAGCCCAGCGCAATCTGAAGCTAGCGCAATCTGAAGATAGCACAATTTATGTGGCGCACTCCATCAAGAAAACTGACAATGTACACGTGGCCTTCATGCCATCAATTACTCACCATGTGGCAACCGTCTGTACACGACCAAGCGTATTTTAATCAAACAATGCCACGCGTCACACACAGATGGTCCACGATCGAGTAACTGCCTGCACAGTTTATTGCTTGCGCAATCCAAAGTCTGTGCAATCCATCCTGCAGAACTCAGAATAACTAAAAGTTAGTTATTTCTAGAACTCTATAAATAGAGTTTCAAGCCTTCATTATCACATATACACACAGAGAGATCAGAACACATAAATCATCACCCGAGATCAGGAGTTCTTGCCAAAGTGCTGCTGCAATCTTCAGAGGCTATCGTCTTCAAAGTTCACATCGTCCAAGGGATAAAGCGATCGTCATTCAGATCGGATTCCTATAGTTGTACTTTCCCAGAATTCTTGTAATCTTCTTATAAAGTTTGTTGAAATAAAGATCAACTTTTGTTTTTGCAAACAAAATGGAGACTCTGCTGGAGACGACTTTCTCCTCCGACGAGGAAGTGACAACTCAATGTGACGTTGCGTCTATTGGAAAGACGCAGAAGACGCTGGTTCTAAAGGTCAACCAGACAGCCTACGAGGCGATGATCAACTCCAGGACCACCCCTCGCACTGCAACAACTTCTGCCATGAGCAAAGTTCATCCAGTGTGGGTCCCCAAGACTGTTGCGCAGTCCACTGCTTCTGCTGTTCAGCCTGCTGCGCAGTCTACTGCCTCTGTTCTCAAGACTGCTGTCTCTGTTGTGCAGTCTGCTGCTACTGCCCATGTGTAGTATGCTGCTCCCCTTACCAGTGCACAACCTACTTCCTATGCTGCTCTGTCAAAGTACAAGACTCATATTCCTTTGGCACAGTTGGCTGCAACTCTGCCTACACAATCCACCACTCCAGCAACCAGAGTACAAATCAAACACTCTGGCATCAAGCCTCCTGCTACGCAAGTTGCTGAGACTGTAGCCAGAAGATCTTCTGCCAGAGTTACTCATGCGCAACCTGCCAGTGCGCCAACGGCTACTTCAATCCCTGCGCAAACTGCGCCAGCGCAGTCTAAAAGAGACAGCCCTTTGGCTAATCTCTCTTCTTCTCACAGCAAGGGGAAAAGCTCTACTCCTCTTCTCAAGCACCATGTTGCTCCAGTGCAATCCACTGGGGGTAGTCTTTTGACTATTCCTCCTCCACCCCAGAACAAAGGAAAAGGCCCGTTGGTCTTTTCTCAAACTTCCTCGTCCCGCGACTTGGAAGACAACAGAGGGAATCTTTAGCTAACCCTTCTTCACAAAACAAAAAAAAAGGCCCTTTGGTCTTTTCTCAGTCTTCCTCGGTTTTTACCGTAGAAGATCAATCTGAACGTGCTCCGGCACCAATCAGTACAAGAACTCTCTCCAACAAGGGTTCTTCTTCCCTCCTTGCCAAAGGGAGGTGTACTGATCAAAGAGAAATTTTGCCTACTCCGGTAGCAGAATTCCAAGATCTCCCAACTCTCAAGATATCCCGTTCAAAATAGGGAAAATTGCTAGTGTCTCAGACAGAAACCCCTGGGGGTGAGTTTGCTGATCTAAGAACTTATCTCAATCGACCAACTTCGGTGAAACGCAAACAGCCAATGCCGAAGACCAACCAGCATCAGAAGCAAACATCCAGGATCAAAAATCCGGACACCTATGCCAATGAAATGAGTACTTCCCTGTACACTCAAGGGACAAAACATTTGAAGAACCGGAACCATGTTCCGAATGTTGTCCAAGAACATATCCCTCGAACTTCTTCTCATCCCGTCATTGTTCCCGATCTCCGAGAACACCTCAAGCAAAAATGGGACAACATCTCAATACCTTCAGTGCAACCACTTGGACACCATTGTAATCACAAAGTTGTCATCAAGTGTTGTTGTCAGACAACAAGACGATCTGTCTTCGATCGTCTGAACTTTACAACCTCTGAACCTATGTCAGAAGATGAAGACAAAGTTTTGTACGCTTCCGTCAACATGACTTCCAGAGACACTGGGGGTAGGAAGTGCTCTAAGCACGGCAAGCCTCGCAAGCCAAGCCAGCGGTATTTGGATCTACTCCAAGAATCTGCTGAAGGAGTATTCCAACATACCCGATTCCCAAGCCGAGATACAATCGGTCAAAGAAATCTTCAAGATTCTTTCGGTCATCTTCCTCTTTCTCACTCAGGAGATGACTCTTTCTCCGACTATGATGCATACAGCGAAAGTTCAGAACAGACAGTATCTTCCACTGTACCTAGAGAAGTGACAGCTTATGTTGTCACCGAAGACCCAAATGCTTCCAGTTCGGCTAGCCAAGAACAACGAATAGCTGCGCTAGAAGACAAGTTGAAGACCATGGCCGAAATGGTTGCAAGTATACATTCTATTATTGTGGTCCAGCATACAGTACCACCGACCATACCTGCTATAAATCCTGAAATCATAGCATCGTCGGTGCCTGTCAATGCAGGACTGGGGGGTAGCATCTCCTCAAGTACCTCCTATACAAATTCAACCTACACCCAGTCAGTCAGGTGCTGGGGGTAGTGCTTACCACGTTGTTCCTCCCCCTAACACTGTGACTCAGCCTGCTCCTTCTACATCAGTAGAGGATGCCAATGAAGCTGTCAAGCTCCTGCGCACTCAGTTTGAGGCCTTCAAAAAGAAGGACAACTTGCAGAGGTTGGGGATCAAGCAACCTTACCCAGTTGAGTGGAAGGAAGTTCCATTTTCTCCAAAGTACAAAATCCCAACAATCTTGCTGTTTGATGGCAGCACTTCTCCCAGTCAGTTCATTAACCACTTCGAGGTAATGACTGTCCAACTTCAGCCAAATGACGCTCTTCTTACCAGGGTATTCGTTGGCTGTTTAGCCGGCGTAGCATACGATTGGTACCACTACTAAAATATGCTTTATTAGCGACGTAATGTAGCGACGGCAAGAAATGACGTCGCCAGTAGCGACGTCGTTTTAAACATGTCGCAAAACGTCGCTGTCTAGCGACGTTCTGCGACAGGAGTGTTCTACGTCGCCGAATAGCGACGTTCAGCGACATATTTTATGTACATGTCGCCAAGTTTGCGACGTTTAGCGACGTCAAAACGTGACGTCGCTAAGTTATTTTATTTAGGGCACGCCGCTGCCTTCTTTCTCCCTCATTCTCACTCGAAAACCCGAAAATTTCATTTCCTCCCCCCCCACCCCCCACCCCCGGCGACTCCCTCCCCCTCTGTCAGTGCCCCCCCCGACGACCCCCTCCCCCCCGGCGACTCCCTCCCCCTCCGACGAGCTCCTCCTCCTCGAGATCCTCCTCCTCGAGCCCCTACTCCCCCAATCCGACCTCCTCCTCCTCTTTCTCAGGTAAACCCTAACCTAACTCCTCTCCTTTCTCCTCCTCCTCTCCCATGGACACACACACGCACACGGACACACACGGACACGGACACACACGCACACACACACAGACACGGACACACACACACACACACACACACACACACACACACACACACACACACACACACACACACACACACACACACATCATTACCAACCACGCGTAGATACGTGCACGAGACTGCACTGTGTCATTTGTGTTCGTGTGTGTTAAAAAATAATTTGGACACGATTGTGTCCTATTTTGGTGGACACTCGACACGTGTGACTCTATGACACATACACATATCATTACCAACCATTAGATTTTGCTATTAATTGAATTTGGATTTCGAATTTGGTTTATCTCCAATTTTCTGATACGTAGTTCACTATATATTAATTTTCTGAGATTAACATTTGTTTAAACTGATTTTGAATGATTAAACCATTATGATTAATCCCATATCTTCTCTGAGAATTAATGTGCATGTTAGGGTTCACATTGATTGGGGATTCTTGGGTTTTCGTATGCCATTGACTGTCAAAACTGAGAACAGTTTTTATACACTGTTTTCACATATTGGCACACACACATTACACTGAATTTTCTCGAGAAATTATGCACTGTTTACACCTATCTACACACACATATAAGTGTAACCTGAGAATATAAACACACACTACTGCTATCTACTGATTTTTCTGAGATTGATACACTGTTTGTGTATACTGTTTCTCTTATAGCTCACTCACATTACACTCAAAATCGAGAATAGCTAATTCACTCACACTATTGATTCCTATGTACACACACACATTGAGACACCTAGCCCATGTTATGTACACACACATGGCACACTTTACCCTATATACACACACCCTATTGTACACACACACTGTTAGCACACCACACACATGACACACACACATATATATACGTGTCAATCTGAGAACAGTTTGTGCATTGTTTCCTCATATTATATATATATATATATATATATATATATATATATATATATATATTGCAGTCCATATTATCTCTTCATATCAGTCCAGGCATTTATTTAGTTCCAGTCCTATTATTTGTCTTGTATTCAGTTGTTCAGTCCCATGACTGACATATAGATTAGGTATTATTTGGTTGAAGGATTACCTTTTTAGTTCATTCCACCCTTGCACATCGATATTAGTTATCAACTTAGATGTCCAGCCTATCCTTAAATCAGTTTTGAATTAATTATTCAGCCCCCAAATTGCTTATTGGTTAGTTCAGTCTTCTATTGAATATGAGTTCAGTTCCTGAGGTCACTTGACTAAATACTTGAGTATCAGTCCCTAACATCAAGTGTCTAGTCACCTACCTACCATGCATCAGTCCATGCCACACAGGTTCCTTCCTATTTCACAAATGGGTCAGTGTTTGGAGTGTGGCTCGAGTTTGGGGCTTTTGATGATAGGTATTCTTGTATCAGTCAACAGGTGGTCTATTTGAGTAACAGTCCTTGTAGATTTCATTTTCCTTAAACTGTAAATAGGACTGAGATTGGTTTTCCTATTCCTGAGATAAATCCACTGAATGTGTCAACTGATTCCCTTGAATAACTGAAATTGAATTGACTGTTAACCAATAACGATAAGGTAAAGGGTACCAATAGCGATAAGGTAAAGGGTACCAACTTAAGGTATTGGTATTGGGATACCAATAGCGATAAGGTAAACGGTACCTTGGTAGGTAATGACTAGAAATAAGATATTTGACTTAGATTGGACTAAGAGTTGACAAAGTCAACTATAGGTCAACCCTTGACCTACTTTGACCTTGTTTGACTTTGTTTGACTTAGGTTGACCTTGTTTAACTTTGTTTGACTTAGTACAACCTAGTTTGACCAAGATTGCATATCATTGATATTAGTAACTGTCCGCTACTAATGTGTCCCTAATAAGATAATATACGAATTTGTGCCTGTTGGATAATGTGTGTCCATCTTTGCAGAATTATTTCCAAATGGATATGAATTACTACTTGCGGAATCGTTCATGGATGTACAATCGTCGTCCTGATGATATGTGTGGTGTGCGGGATGAATACATAGCGGGAGTAGAGCAGTTCCTGCAGTTTGCTAAGGCGTTCCCTCAGTACATAGACGACACCAAAATTAAGTGTCCGTGTGTGAAATGTCATAACGTGAAATATTATCCAAAAGTGGAAGTGACATATCATTTGTACTCGAGGGATTTCATGCCTAATTACTATCAGTGGACCGCACACGGAGAACTTGTGTCTTTAGCATCAGAGCCAGAGCCTTATGTTGAGCCATATATGCATGCGGGACCTAATTTTGTTTCAGATAATCATGCATACGACGACGGGTGCGTGAACATAGTTTTCGATGCTGCGGGGCCTAGTTTCGTTTATGATGCACCTGAGGAGGCACCGAACGCCGATGCTGCACAGTTCATGGAGTTGCTGGAGAATGCAAGGACTCCATTGTATCCTGGTTGTGAGGATCATTCACCATTGGAGGTGGTTACAAGACTGTTGAGCATTAAGTCAGATTTTAACATATCGCAAGAATGCTACAACCGAGTGTTGGAGTTGATTATAGAGATCTTGCCGGCGGGTGCTAAGTTGCCTAAAGACTTCTACCGGTCTAAGAGGATGGTGAGATCGCTCTGGATGGGATACGAGAAAATCGATTCCTGTCGCAATGGGTGCATGCTGTACAACAAAGACGACAAGGACGCAGATGTGTGCAGATTTGTGGTACTGATCGCTATAAAACAACTAGTACAGGAAGGTCTACCGGTGCAAGAAGACCGACCGATTCAATGCACTACTTGCCTTTAACGCCGCGGTTGCAAAGATTATTTATGGTAAAAGAGACGGCCGAAAATATGAGTTGGCACATGCGAGAACAGATTGAAGGAGTGTTGGATCACCCATCCGATGGAGAAGCGTAGAAGCACTTTGATCGAGTGTATCCAGATTTTGCTTCAGATCCGCGAAATGTCAGGTTGGGACTATCTTCTGACGGTTTTACTCCTTTTGGTCTTTCGGGATCCCAGTATTCGTGCTGGCCTATGATTGTCACTCCGTATAACCTACCGCCTTGGATGTGCATGAAGACTCAGTACATGTTTCTAACCGTTATAATTCCTGGTCCGAACAATCCCAAGAGGAACATTGACGTGTACTTACAGCCTTTGATAGATGTGTTGAATCAGTTATGGGAAGTAGGCGCTAATACGTACGATGTTTCCAGGAAGCAGAATTTTCAGATGAAGGCAACCCTTATGTGGACCATCAACGACTTTCCGGCCTATGGAATGTTATCTGGATGGAGCACTCATGGCCGTCTCTCATGTCCGTATTGCATGAACCGTAGTAAGGCTTTCCGCTTGAAACACGGAGAAAAAACCGTGCTTCTTTGATTGTCATCGGCAATTTCTGCCAAAAGATCATCCGTTCAGAAGGAACAAGAATGCTTTCCGTGCCGGCGTTGTAGAGAAGGGTGATCCACCGCCAAGGTGGTGCGGAGCC
Organism: Iris pallida; assembly: GCA_029216955.1. Lineage (NCBI taxonomy): Eukaryota > Viridiplantae > Streptophyta > Magnoliopsida > Asparagales > Iridaceae > Iris > Iris pallida. The sequence continues at coordinate 23,315 of JANAVB010010084.1, forward strand.
ACGATATGGGAGGAGGTTAAAGATTTTCCAAGTGCTATCGAAGATCCTACAACTGGGTACAAGTACGATGGATTTGGTAGAGTTCATAACTGGACAAAGAGGAGCATATTCTGGGATCTGCCATACTGGAGTACCAATCTGATCAGACATAATCTTGATGTCATGCATATTGAGAAGAATGTATTTGATAACATAATTAATACTGTGATGGACGTAAAGAGAAAAATGAAAGACAATCCCAAGGCCAGGTTGGACTTAGAAGAAATATGCAAACGCCCTGCGTTGCATTTGATACAGCAGAATGGAAAACAGTTCCTGCCGAAGTCAATTTTCTCGCTGGACAAGGAGGATAAAGTGAGACTTTGTCGGTGGATCCAGGGCCTAAAATTTCCAGACGGATATGTGTCAAATCTGAGAAGATGTGTCGATCCGAAGGAAAATAAATTGACGGGTATGAAGAGCCACGATTGTCACGTATTCATGGAGAGGTTAATTCCGATTGCATTTCGAGAATTCTTACCGCAAGCAGTTTGGGATCCATTGACGGAGCTTAGCATATTCTTCAGGGATCTTTGTTCTAAGAAATTGCTCGTTGATCATCTAGAAAAGCAAGAGAAGGACATTGCGGTAACACTATGCAAGCTAGAAAGGGTATTTCCTCCTGGATTCTTCGACTCTATGGAGCATTTGCCGATTCATCTATCCTATGAGGCACGTGTTGGTGGACCCGTCGAATATCGATGGATGTACCCGTTCGAGCGACATTTGAATCACCTAAAAAGAAAGGTGAAAAATAAGACACGGGTCGAGGGTTCTATTTGTGAAGCCTATGTTCTCGAGGAGATTACAAACTTTTGTTCGATGTATTTCAAGCCTCATGTTGCAACTAATAGAACGAGAGCTTCCAGAAACGACGAGGGAGATCATGAAAGTAATGATACAATACTGAAGGTATTCAATGCTCCAGGAAAGCCATCGGGTAAGATGAAAAAGAGATATCTGAACGATGATGAGCTAAGGGCTGCTCAGGTGTATGTATTACTCAACTGCGACGAGGAGAAAGTAGAGAAACTGGAGGGGTAAGTAATTAATATGTCTATATTATTTTAATAGTGTTAATTATTATACTATTATATTAATTGAACGATGTTGTTTTCAACATATTTAATGATGATGTGAGGTCGGGTAGGCCACACATAACAGAAGAAGAACTAGAACAAAAAATGAGACGTTATTTTCCATCATGGTTGAGTGCATATGTAAGACTTGAGAACTCTGTAATTACCTTTTTGTATATGCACTTGATTGAGAATGAGCTTAATTGCTTCTTTCGTGGTATTTAGGTCGATCGTCCATACGCAAGACTTGAGAATGAGTCTATTAGAACGCTAGCCAAGGGACCAATTTATGCTGCAAAAATATGGCCAAGCTACTGTGTTAATGGGTTTAGGTTCAAGTCAACAACTTGTCCGATCAGAGACAAATTTGTGGATCTCGATTCCACCAAAATAGCTGTTTGTGTATCAGATCTTCGAACTACAAAGATGTTGATGCGGGCAACGATTTCTATGGCGTGCTACGTGAGATCGTGGAGCTGACATATAGTTATGGAATAGAGCCTGCTAAGATTGTGTTATTCAGGTGTGATTGGTTCGATCCGATTGAAGGTCAAGGTTGGAAAGTAGACAAGCACGGTCTTGTTGATATAAACTATCGGCGTCGATATCAAGCCTATGAACCATTTGTCCTATCAAGTCAGTCTCAGCTCGTGTACTTCACAAGTTATCCTAAACGGGGAACAACAAGGTCGGACTGGTGGGCAGTATGCAAGACCAAAGCTAGAAATACCTTTGAGGTTGACGATATAGCTTATCAACAAAATGAACTACCTCTTGTAACAAATATTATAGAAGTGGACACGACGGAAGTTCCTTATTACACATCTAATTGTGTAGAAGAAGTAGAATTATCTGAAGAGGAAGATGCAGATGAAAGTGAAGATGTAGAGGAGGAGGAAGAAGAAGAAGAAGAAGAAGAAGAAGAAGTAGATGAGCTAAACGAACTAGATGAATTTTCAGAAGAGGATTAAATCTGTACATTTGTTTTATCATCATATTTGACACTTTAGTGACACTTCTATCATATAAATCTGTGACACTTCAGTGACACTTTATTGACACTTTTGTGACACTTTATGACTATGATATTTTTCAAAAATCTGTGATGTCTATCATATAAATATGTTTTTTTGTTTTATTATCATTTGTTTTATTGTCAGGTATGACTAGACCATCTGGACGACGCGGAGGATTGTATATTAGGCAGTCCCGTCAGCCTCGGGCTGGGGATGAAGAGGGCAGTTCCGTACCCTCATCCTCATCTCCGAGTACGCCAGTGTACCATTCTGTTCCCGATCCATTACCGGGACAGGGCAGTTCCAGCAGGTTGGCGACGCCTCCCTTGTCGTCCAGCCTTCCTGATCTCGCGTCCAGCATCCCTGATCTCCCGTCCAGCATTCCTACTGTCGACGGCTCTATGGAGGGAGCCCACGCCGAGCATATGGAGGACGGCGATCAGACTGATCCTGTCCAGACAGGAGGTGAGAGCGACCCTTCATGCGCTCCCCCCGGGCGAGACGCGTATGGAGATTTGGACGGACGGGCCTATAAAGTAAGTTAATTAATTATTATATATTTCTCAAATGATTATATGTACATATATATTCATGAAAAATTATTATTGCATAGATATCGGCCTTCTGCAGTACAGAGACAGCTGGGGACATTTCTAAGGCAGAACTATGGTGGGCCTTGGCTCAACTACTCAGATGCTCCCACAGATAGGAAGGCCTTTTCGTTCGCCCACTTCAAGGTAAAAAATTTGTTTATTTTTAAATTTTAATAATCATTTATGTATATTATACAACTTTTGTATTTTACTTCTTGTAGAGGACCTATTTCTATCCACCACACCGGGCGACGAGGATCGAGGGCCAATTTCCTGTCGTCGCAGCCAAGCTCATCCGTGATGCGATCGACGACCAAAAGCGTCGTGATCGCTCCGGAGGGCCGATCCAGGGTTGGATTACGCCAGAGCAGTGGACTACGATGAGGGCTAGATTCAGCGAGCCTAAGTACCAGGAGCGGTCTGAGAAGGCCAAGGTGGCGCGGTCGAGCGCCGGTAAGTGGTGTGGTGGCTCCATTCCGATGACGGAGCATTTTCGTCGTCTGGTACGTTTCCTATGACGGACATTAATTTATATGTAGTTCTATAGAATGTTTAATACTAATAATAGATAATATATTTTAACAGGTAAAAAAGGGTGAGGACCCGAACATGGTGACCATCTTTCTGGTCACCCATCGGAGGGCTGGGGAGTTCATTGACGATGCGAGCGACGCATGCATATGTACGTTCTATCCTTTATATTAATTTACTATAATTTAGAAAACATGAAAATATATATCAATATAGACTTTAGCAAACACTTACACGTTAGCAAACATGTTCTAGGCCGAGTTTGTTCGGCTACAGGAGGAGGCGGCTGCTGCTGCTGCTGCTAGTGCACAAGCAGAGGGAGGGGCTGGTACTTCCTCCCGGCCGCCTACAGCTCCATCGCGGACGAGCTCTGGATGACCGCCATTGGCGGTCTTCAGAAGGGTACGTACTACGGTACGGGATCCTACGGCGCGTATTTGGCTTCGGAGTCATCCCGGGCCCCCTCTGTCAGTATGCAGTCTCCGGCTATGCAGGCGTCGTCACGAGCTGAGGATGTTCAACGTCAGATCGAGGAGCTGCGTCGCGAGTTGCAGCAGCAGATTTCTGATGCGGTCGAGCGACGATCCGACCCTCCGATCGTCACCGGACGATTTGATGCGGTCGAGCGCAGTATACATGAGTTGATGAGTCTGCATCAGGCTACAGCTGCCAGCTTGCAGACGCTCACCGAGTCTACGTATCGCACAGAGCGTAGACAGGTCGAGCTGGAGGGATCGCAGAGGAGCATATCTGCCTCACTCGCTCAGTATACTGAGAAGGTGGTGAGTACCCTTGCTGCGCATGATGAGCGACTGCGAGAGCTGGAGCAGGTACGTCCTCCCGGTCCATCGACGGCGCCGACTCCAGACATTCCACTACCTCCTACTGCCCCTACGGTACAGCTCACCCAGGAGCAGTATGAGTACATGCTATCCCAGATGCGCGGCAGGAGTCCTCAGTGATCCAGTAGATATTTTTTATCATCTTTGTATGTATTGGCCCTATGGGCCTATTGACCGTTCTGTACACTGATTTTCATTCTTATTTGCCCTCCATTGTGGACATGTATGTTTGTTGGATATTTACTTTGTGATATTTACTTTGTTGGTATTTTTATTGTGATATTTACTTTGTGATATCTGCGATGGAGATGACAAATATACCTACACTGGGTTATAAGCGATGATCTGATATACAAAGGAGGTGCTGCCGAAATTTTAAAAAAATATATTGTGTATTTTTGTTATGATGTGTGTCTGTGTTTACAGTGAATGTGAAATGCAGTGTTCGGAAACCATCGACAGTTTCGATTACTGTTGTATGTTTTATCTTGGATAGAAATAGCAACAGTTCAGGGTGCACTTCTGAGAGCTTCATTTTCACGTCCTTCACTTTCTCGGACGTCGTAAAGGTTCCCGAGAAGGTGAAGGACGTGAAGAGGAAGCTCTGAGAAGTGCACCCTGAACTGTTGCTCTTTCTATCCAAGATAAAACATAGAACAGTAAGCGAAACTGTCGATGGTTCGAACACTGCACTTCACACACACTGTAAACACAGAAACACAGCGTAACAAAAATATCAATTATATTTTTTTAATTTTTTTTAACATCTGCGACGTATAGCGACGTTCTGCGACGAACTGCGACGGCAGATAGACGTCGCTATACGTCGCTAACTAGCGACGTTATGTCGCTAGACGTCGCTACTATGCTGACGTAGGCTGAGGGTGTACGTCGCTAAATCTGTCGGTATGCGTCGCTACGTTGCCCACGTGGCTGTCATGCCATGTCATCATATATAAATAACAGAGCGTCGCAAGTGGTCGCTTTACGTCGTCATTTTGGCGACGTAATAGGACGTCGCTATATGTCACAATTTTTGCGACGGCTAGCGACAATTAATTACGCGTCGCTAATAGCGACGTTCGGCGACTAAAGTGCCATCTGCGACTTGCCTTTAAGCGACGTCCCATTTTCGTCGCTAAATACGTCGCTAATTGTTTTCAGCGACGTAATTTCCTTATATTTAGCGACGTTTCCTAACGTCGCTAAAATGAGTTATTTTTGTAGTGTACAGAAGCTTGCCCGATGGTTGTATCATCTCCTTCTCAGGTCTAAAACAAATCTTCTTGGAACGATTCTATGAGGGATCAACGACATGACCATGTCAGCCCTTAATAAAATTAAACAAATACACAATGAAACCGCTAAAAGTTTCATTGAAAGGTTCCGCCGAGAAGCTCTAAAAATGCCTCCTGGAACTCTGGCCGCTGTCACCATAGACACCTGCAAGGCAAATCTTTTGCCTATCATCAGCATATGGACGGGGTCAACTCAGTTTCAAGACTGGCCATCCTTCATTGTCAACGCTAAAGCAGCTGAAGTTAGTGCCGACAAATTCAAACAGCTAGGGGTACAAATGTCTAACCCCGACCGGGATGAACACTAGACATCAGGTGGTGGTAATCGCCAAAACAACCGCAAGGGAAAAGAGACTTTGAACATCAACTTAAAGAACAAAGAATCTCTGGCGGTCAAAGTAGCTCCACCTACGTCTGCTTCTACTCCTTCAGCACCTCCACCAAGGGAACCTCGTCCGAAAGTAGAGTACTCTTTTGACGAGAATGACACCGTGAGCATCTTTGATTGCCTATTCAAAAGTAATAAGCTCCAACTTCCAGAACCGAAGAAGCCTGATGAGGTTGGCAAAACTGATCATCCCAAGTATTGTGTCTATCACAGGTTCATTGGGCATCCCACTCGAGCATGTTATGTGCTCAAAGGCAAAATCTAAGAGCTAGTCAATACTGGTATTGTCACTCTGCAGCAAGACGAGAAGACTGTTACCGCAAATATGGTCTCAGTTCAATTCGGTGACTTCCCTCCGCAAATGGTACAGCATAGTGTCATTTCTATCCCCAAAGCTACTCTTGAGATCGAGAATCTCCCTCCTCCACGAAGTGAAGGTCTCGTCCCCTTGTCTCTTGACAATGGCGAGATTATGTGGATTCATCCTGATCTTGCTTCAGAGTTTGAAGTTCCCTCTTCCTCCTCCAAGAAGAAAGACCGCTTCAAGGACAAGATAAAGACTTACAATATGGTGTCTTTTGACCCCATAGTTGACGAGGAAATCTTGTTGGGCACCAGATCAGGGAAAGCCTATCTAAAGGATTATCCCGAAGCTCAGAATCCTGCTTCTTCTTCTGAGCCCGCTCCAGTGCAGCCTGCTTCCACTGAGGATATTCCTATTGCATCCTCACCAGTTGTAGAACCCACTCCTCCCAAGCCGACAGTCGCTGACAAAGGCAAACAACAAGTCCGCTTCGACAAACCTTTGAAGAAGTCATCTCCTTCTGGACTTGAGAAGCCTTACAACTTTGATATCTTGGCTCAACTAGCCAATACACCGGCCCGACTGTCAATTTTTGAGCTCTTGCGCCTCTCCAAAGAGACTCGAAAAACTCTGAGCGAGGCTCTCATGCAGGCAGAAACCTGTCTAGCCCTTCTGAAGAAGCCAAAAGCAGAACCAGTCTCTTGCTTCCATTGTCATAGTATGTTGGAGTTAATTCCAAACATAACTTTCACACAGGATGACATGCTGATGGAAGACAATAGGCACGACCGTCCTCTATACTATACAGGATATGTCGACTCGATAAAAGTCGATCGTATTCTGATAGATCCAGGGTCTGCTCTCAGTATCATGCCGAAGACAATGTTAGATGCATTGAAGATCCCAGTGCATAGTCTCTCCAGTATAATCACCACCATCCCGGTTCAACCAGGGAAGGAGTGAGCCTCTGGGCAAGATTCGCCTAAAACTCCAAATAGGCAATCTCCGCACAAAGGTGACCTTCTACATCATTGACAACCATGGTTGTTCTTATAATGCTCTGTTGGGAAGACCATTCCTGCATGAGCATAACATTGTTCCTTCGCTCTCCATCAATGTTTCAAATATGTCGATGACAATGGAGAGGTTCAAAAGGAGGTTGTTGATCTCTATCCTTTTAAAGGCGTCAAAGCATATTGCAATGATGCTCGTATGTACAAGGATAAATTCATGAAGGTAGTGCTGTCTCTGGACACTGAAGAAGAGCAAGAAGCAGTGCCTAATGGCACCCTCATCATACCTGTCAAAGGGAGCTCACCTCTTCTGAGCCACTTGTTATCGACTTACGTCGTAACAAGGAAAAAAGGTAGCTCACCTCTTCTGAGCCCCTTGTTATAGATTTATCTCATAACAAGAATAAAAGGGAGCTCACCTCCTCTGAGCCGCTTGTTATTGACCTCCGTCGTAACAAGGCCAATCCTCCTCCACGTTCTTCTTCTCCCCCTCTTGTAATCAATCTGACCAAGCCTGCTAAGGCTAAAGGTCCTGCTGTAAATAGATGTACAAATCAATAAAAAGCATCTACTTTCCAGTATACTGATGTCATTTATCATGCTAAGTGCTATATGGATATGTTAGATAGCTTTCAGTCATTTACAATGGGAGTTGTACAGTCTCTTCAAACAGAAGTCTTACTCGAACATCCCAGTGATTCATATCGTATTGTTCCCACTCGAAAGAAAGGTGAGAATCCAATACTTTTTAGTAAAGGACCGGAACAACAATTCAGCTATACGGATGATAGCAAAAGTAACGACACGGGGCATCTTCAACTCCATCGTTACAGTCAACAATCAAAAGACATCATCCGAAAGATGGGTTATGACTTCAAGAGTGGCCTCAACTACGGTAAGGGTAGAAGAACTCCTATCCGTACGGCTGTTTCGAAAGGAAAGTCAGAGATGTACTACAGCAGGACCAAAAGAGATCTCGTATATGCTTCGCCTCCGGTATTATCCCCAGCCCTCCGAATCCGATAGTGAGGAGCGCTCTAACTCTTCTGATTCCAGATCATGGGATTCTGACACTAGCATCGGTCAAGTTTATCGATTGACTGTATCTTCTAACATGGTTTCCGTCGAATTTCCAGAAGGCTATAACGAGGATATTGAAGAGAATCCCGAAACAGATCCTTGGGCTCAACGAATGGATATCCAATGGGAACTCCGATTCGAACAAAGAGAACCTCCTACCGAAGATCAATTGGTTCAAATTGATGTAGGAGAGAGCGGGTCACCTCGTCCGATATTCATCAGCAAGAACCTTCCAGAGGCGGATAAGCAAGAACTAATTCTTCTTATTCAAGAATACATTGACGTCTTTGCCTGGAGCTATGAAGACATGCCAGGTCTAGATCCCAAAGTTGCTACTCACAAATTGAACATCCTGCCTAATACAAAACCGGTCAAACAGTAACAACGGCGCTTCAAGCCAGAAATGATGGACGCAATCGATGATGAAGTTAAGAAGCTCATTGCTTGTGGCTTTATTCGAGAAGAGCAGCATCCTGATTGGATAGCCAATGTCGTCCCAGTTCTAAAGAAAACCGAAAAAGTTAGAGTTTGCATCGATTTTCGGGATCTTAATGAAGCCTGTCCAAAAGATAAATTTTCTCTCCCTATCACGGACGTTATGATCGACAACCTGTGGGTTCGAGCGAATATCTTTCATGGATGGATTCTCCGGATACAATTAGATTCGGATGAATCCTGAAGATGAAAAACACACTTCTTTCCGTACTCCTCGCGGAGTCTATTGCTATACTGTAATGCCATTTGGTCTCAAGAACGCTGGTGCAACATACCAACGAGCCATGAGTACCATCTTTCGAGATCATCTGCGTAAGACAGTCGAATGCTACATCGACGATATTGCTGTCAAAGTCATCAAAAAGAATCACATCCAAGACTTGAGAACTATCTTCAACCTCATGCGCCAACACCAACTCAAAATGAATCCCACCAAGTCATTCTTGGGTGTCTCTAGTGGCAAATTTCTCGGCTTCGTCATTACCTCTAAGGGTATACACGTGGATCCCGAGAAGATCAAAGCCATTCAAGAGATGCGTCCTCCACGCAACCTAAAAGAGCTACGAGGATTCCAAGGTCGACTTGCGTACATCAGGAGATTCATTTCGAATCTGTCTGGATGCTGCAGACCATTTACTCAGCTAATGAAGAAGGGTGTATCTTTTATTTGGACCGAAGAATGTCAACGAGCATTTGACGATATCAAACGATATCTCATGAACCCACCAGTCTTGGTGCCACCGATCTCAGGCATACCGTTCTTAATGTATGTCCGTGCTATGGATCATTCATTGGGTACTTTACTTGCCCAAAAGAACAAAAAAGGTCATGAACAAGCTATCTACTACCTCAGTCGTACTATGATTGGTGCTGAACACCGTTATAGTCCGGTTGAAAAAGAATGCCTAGCTCTTATGTTTGCTGTTCAAAAGACGAGGCATTACATCATTGGCCAAACTATTCATGTCATATCTCGAGTTAATCCTCTTCGGGTACTGATGAAGAAGCCTAGCACACTCAATTCTCGGCTGGCAACATGGGCCATTCTGCTAGCCCAATATGACATGGTATATGTTCCTCAAAAGTCTGTCAAAGGTCAAGCACTGGCGGATTTCTTAGCAGCTCATCCTGTTCCAGAGACATCTAAACTCTATGATAAAATTCCAGATGAGACATTGGAATCTAATACAATCTCCGAAGAATTTCCTACTTGGCGTCTATTCTTTGACGGAGCATCCAGGATTGGACCCAATGGTGCCATTGTCGCAGGAGTTAGAGTTGTTCTCTCCAGACGGGTCAGCTATTCAAAGAGCCTACTCCTTAGATGAGCCTTGTTCTAACAACGTGGCAGAATATAATGCTCTACTCATCGGCCTTCAGTTAGCTAAACAGCTGGACGTCGAATATCTTGAAGTCTATGGTGACTCCAAGCTGGTTGTTAATCAGGTTAGAGGGACCTATGAAGTTTGCCATCAAGATCTAGTGCCTTACTTTGAAGCGGCAATCAGCATGGCTACATCATTCAAAGCCATCTTCATTGAATATGTCCGACGAGCTTGCAATACTGAAGCCGATGCTTTAGCCAATCTTGCAGCAGTCTTAGCCATTCCTATGAAAAGACAGCAGGTGGTGGTTATCTCTAATCGGGAATTATTTTGCGTCGAAAACAATCGTAATATTGAGTTCAGTAATCTTACTGAAACCAATATTATCAATGAAGATTGGAGAACTCCCTTCATCGACTTTGTAGTTCATGATATACTCCCTGAAGATCCCAAGGAGGCTACGAGTATTCGTCGGCGGTCTCTACGATTCTACTATAATCAGACCACCAAGACTCTTTACCGACGAACTTATGACGGTTTACTCTTGCGCTGTCTTCCTGGTGATGAAGCAAAGCAAGTCTTGCGTGAAGCTCACGACGGTGTCTGCAGAGCACATCAACCTGGTCCTAAACTTCATGATCGTATCCGACGCATGGGTTACTACTGGCCCTCTATGGTATCTGATGCCATCGAATATGCAAGGAAATATCGAGCTTGTCAAATCCACGCAGATATTATTCATCAACCATCGGAGTTCCTTTATCCGACTGCTGCTTCCTGGCCTTTTAAAGCTTGGGGCATGGACATCATAGGTCCCATCAATCCTCTTTCTTCTAGAGGACATCGGTTCATACTAGCAATAACCGACTACTTTTCCAAATGGGCTGAAGCTATACCATTGGCTGAAGTCAAGACCAGCAGCGTCACCAACTTCGTCAAACACCATGTCATCTATAGATTTGGTATACCTCGACGAATCATCCAAGACAATGGACCTCAGTTCATCAGCCAAAACTTCACAAGGTTCTGTGATGATTATTGGATTGACAATGTCGCTTCGACAGCCTACAATTCTGCTGCTAATGGCTTAGCTGAAGCTTTCAACAAGACTATCATCAAGCTCCTCAAGAAATTTGTGTCTACTAACAAACGAAACTGGAGTGAAAAGCTTGGAGAATGTCTTTGGGCCTACCGTACTACAGTCCGTAACCCTACAGGCTGTACACCCTTCTCTTTGGTGTACGGCTGTGAAGCTGTTCTACCCTTGGAACTTCAAATTTTGTCTTTGAGGATTGCTATCGCCAATGAACTTACTACAGAGAACAACGACCTTCTTCGACTTCAAGAGTTAGAAGCGCTCGATGAGAAGCGGTTAATGGCTCAACAGCATATTGAGTTATACCAAGCTCGCATCTCAAAGACTTTCAACCGCAAAGTTAAGGTTAGAGCCTTTCAGAAAGGAGAGCTTGTTTTAACAGTCAGACGTCCTATGACTATAACTCACATGAGCAAAGGCAAGTTTGATGCGAAGTGGGAAGGGCCATATATCGTGAGCAAAGTTTTCTCAAATGGAGCCTATCAACTCACAGAGCTAGACGGTCGAGTTGCAATGATGCCTATTAATGGCAAGTTTCTCAAAAAGTATGTATAAATGTAAAAAACATTGCTTGTAGTCATCACACAAGTTCATAAATAAAATTCAATTTTATTTCATCATGAATGATAGTACATAATCAAGGAAGGTCACTATCATCCTTCTCAAAATTGGGACGCGGGCCACTACCGTCTTTATCGAAGATATGATCAGCAAAAGTGCCGAGAACACTCTTGCCCGAACCTACCAGGAACTTACAAGCAGCCATTCTCATGGCCTCTTTTTCTTTCAGTCTTTCCTGGTTCAAGAAGGAAGTCCAAGATGTCCTTTGGCGGCTTGGGTGCAGACGAACCTTCGCCTGCTGCTATCTGCTTTGGCTGGTTGGGCTCGACTGGACGTTCCTCAGTACCCACTTCAACCTTCGGGGTAATTTCAGTATTCTTGGATGCATCTTGTAAGCCCCTATTTTTCAAATTTTATTTTAATTAGTGTTAATTAAATTTTAATGTCATTTATAGCCTTAAAATAATTATTAGGACTTTTAGGAATTTTTTTAGAATTTTTAAATAATTTTTAAATGAGTTTTAATACTAAATATCAATTTCAATTTTCTAAAATGTTTTAATATCATTCTGTAATTTTTAGGATTGTTTTATATCAGTATGCAATTTATTAAATTGTTAATATATCATTTTACAATTATTGAATTGTTTTAAGTTGCGGAATGCAAATTACTATTTGCATTTAGTGACCTTAGGGACTGGTTTGCAAATTCCTAAACTCTAGGGTTTGTTTTGTAAAACCTAAAACCTAACCCATCCCTCCCGCCTCGACTGACCGACGATCGACGACCGACGCTGCCCCCGCCTTTTTCGGCCAGCGCACAGCCCCCCGACCGCCCTAACTAGCCTATAAACTCCCCTCTCTCCCCAGACCAAACCCTAACCCTAAATTCTCCCCACGAACACCACGACCCCCTTCTTCCCGACGAGACCACGAACCCTAACCCTAACCCTAACTCCGGCGTACCCTAGCGCCGCCTCACCGTCCATCATCGTCACTCGCCACCACCACCGTTCGACTCGCCTTGTCAAGCCGACCCCAGCGCCACCCGACCGCCTTGACCACGACGCCTCCTCTGCCCAGTCGCCACCCCGACAATAACCCAACTCCGGACACGTACGTATCAGTACTGTCACTGTGTCTTGTTTGTGTCTCGATTTCACGTGAACGACTCGCCAGGACACGGCAATCTTTGGGTAAGCTTGGACACGGCCGAGTCAAATCGTACGTGTCGTGCTGAGTGTAGACACAAGACACATGTGTCCCTAACTGTCAGGACTCAGGACTGTGTTTATATTTTTTTTATTATTTAAATGCTTAAAACCTAAAATAAAACTAACCTAAACCCTCCCCCTAATACAACTGTCGGGCTGACCCCCTGGCCAGCCCGACCCGACATAAAACCCCCCTTGCGCGCACAGTGGGCCGAGTTCGAGCCCCTGTGTTGTTTTCCTTTTTCTTTTCCTTTTTCTTTTTCTTTTTGTTTGTTTTATATATATAATTATATATGTATACATATATTTGTATATAATATATGTATTATTATATATACTATATTATGTATATATATATGCTGTTTTTCTTATATATATATATATATATATATATATATATATATGTATATAGATAATATATATATATATATATATATTATAATATATAATATATATAATATATATATATATATATATTTATATATAATATATATATATTTTAACTATATATCCATTATATTTTAACATATATATCCATAAAATATATATATATATATATATATATATATATATATATATTATATATATTATATATATATGTAATATTTTAACATATATATATCCATTATGTAAAATATCCATGTATTATGTATATATATATTATTATATATATGTACCATTTCACATATGTATTTCACTATACTTAGTATAAGTTATCTTTCTATGTAAATATACTTATCATATTTTTATAATTTTGCCTTATTAAAATAATATTTATTTTGCACTTTTTACCAATTTGTATTTTTGTGTATTTAAATTACTGCAACCATTTGATGTCCAAGCCTAGCATGGGTTTTTGGGCCCAAATATGTTTTCACACATTCAGACCTGTACAAGTCATATTGGACTTGATTCATGGCCTTGGGTCCTGTATTTGAACTTTGGTTCAAATTAATACATGGACAAAATACGCAGATAATTAATTATTTTTAATTTCAATTGTGTGTAATACTGTTTATGATTTTCTAAAAATACTTAAAGTACTGTTAAAATTCTGAAAAATAGTATTTAGATACTATGTTAAGTTAGCTAATTTAGTATAATTTTTATAGTATTTAAATTACAATTTTGCCACTAGTTTGGCTTATGGAACCAAAACTCATTTTCTGTATACTTAGGGAAACTGATTTTTCATAAAATACTTGTACTGGTTAATAAATTCCAGAAAAATTATAATAAATTTCTATGATTAGCAAGGATCATCTTGGTACTTTATTTTATGTAAAATTAAGCTTTTTGTCTATCTCAAAAATTGTTAGAACATAATGATCTTTTGATTTATTTATTGATTAATTACGACTTGTAGCTTTTTGTGTTATTTTGAGTTTTAGCCGTGTTGAACCCCACCCTCACTAGTGTAAAGACCCTAGAAAGTTAGTTAAAGTAGTTGTCACCCCACATTGGTCTCCTATACCAGAATCATCATTTTGGCTAGGTGCCCAGTCACAAGTCGTGTTTCACAGATTAGTGTCTTAGCGATTTAGCTTAGTGTAAAAACTAAGTTATTGCATTTACTTCTACAGTGACGAGTTACCGGACATCTATAGCACTTTTATCGCAGCTTGTTTTGCTTTACTTTGCTAGAGGCAAGTACTTTCTACGAACTTTATATATTTTCACATAAATGAACTACTAATCCAACCATGTTAAATGCTGATCCTTGGGGTAGCAAGTTAGATCTCTACATGTTGTACTTCCAGTTACTACCATGCTTAGAACATTTTTATATCTCTCACATGATAGAATATGGGTTATGGGAAAACTAGTAGTTGAGTACGTGATCATGCCCCCATTATCGTACCGAGCAAAGTTTCATTCTATATGATACTGCACCGTAGGCCTTTATCCAGCATTTCTGTACGGAGGTACACCTATGCCTGTACACTTGTACGTATGTACACATTTACATGTGCCCCAGCACTTTGTACATCTATTGACCGATCACGTACCTACTACAGTTTTAAACATTACTATACATCTGTCTCTATGACATATGTGTCCTTGCCATGATAGATTGTGTGATGCCATGTTTCCAGTTATTCCTCTTATGTTCATTTCTATGTTTCATATGCTAGTTTGCTAGATTCAGTACTTGCTCCCGTCCTGACAGGATAACGTTGTAGGTGTCCTTACTGAGGAGGAGTTACTCTGCGACACATATTATGGAGATACTGCCGAGGACCCGGTTTTGCCATACGAGGATGTTCCTGCGGGAAGACTCGTCTAGTTTGCTTAGCTGTTTGGGATATTTAGTGTAGTCATGTATTAGGCTACATATTTTGTAACTGGACATGTATTCAGTTTTACATTTCAGATCACTTGTACTTTGGACTTATTCCTATATATGAGACGACTTTTGTGTTTGAAGCATTTATGACTTTTATTCACTTATAGAACTGTTAGCATATTTAGTCTTATCCTGTTGTCTTTAGAACAGCTTACTACGTTTTATCTCAACGTAGGCTGGGCATGACTCGGCCTGGCCCAACAATTTGGGTAGCGGGTCGTGACACATCTCCAGACGACATCTTTATGTTGAAAAGTGAAAGTGACCATCCCATCTGATTTTCTGTTCTATTTATAGACAGAGATTCGTACGACAACGAAGCATCACATTCATTCGACGGTTCGTCCATTCATTCACAATCATCTGACGGTTCACCCGTTTATCACATTCATTCGACGGTTTGTCCGTTCATTCACAATCATCTGACGGTTCACCCGTTCATCCATTCATCTGACGGTTCACCCGTTCATTCCATTTATCAGACGGTTCATCCGTTCATTCCATTCATTGACGGTTCATCCGTTCATCCCGACGATTCATTTCGTTCATTCACACATTTTGACGAATCATCCATTCCGTTCATATCAGCAACTTGTCATCTTTGATTAAGTTGTCTATTGAAATAATGATATTCAATAAATTATATTTGCCACGTCCACATTACCTCTGAGCAGATATAATTGAATATGATTATTTTCCAAAATCAAGAAATATATCATGTCTTGCACCTCTGAATATATTTTCTATCGCTATTATTTATATCTGAATAAGATATGCAATAAATAATAGAGCCACCAAGAAAATGTCTTTTTATTGATTGATCAAAAATTGAAAGACATTACAACATTACATATCACAAAAAGACTGAAGATACAAAATTTTTCTCATTCTGCCGGTGGAGTCATTAAGTTGGTCATTTGCTGCTTCAATGATTGTAGCCGCTCCTCACGAGATTCCATCACCCGCTTTCTAGCTTCCTCTATCCCAGACTTATCGTCGAAAGATGGTATGGTTACTATTCTGCGAGAGATTTCTTCTTGATGAGTTGCGACATACTCATCTCTCTCCTGAGTCAGAGCATTCAGCTGTTGAACTGCAACCTGGTGTTGTGTGGCCTCGTCCTCCAGAGCAAGCTGAACAAGTCTCAGCTCTTCTTTAAGACGGACAGATTCGGATTGCAGCTCAGCAACTTTTCTCTCTTTTCGTCAGCAACAGACGCTACTGTTTCCACTTTAGAATTATATTCAGCAGACTTGGTAGAGAAAGTGTCTAAAAGAACTTGCAGGTCAACCTTTGCAACTGCAGCTTCTTGTGACATCTTTTTGAATTCAGCTTGTACCAAGAGCTCCATCTCTCCCCTATTCAGCTCTTTGTAAATTTTAACCGATGCCTCCAACTCATCTAGTACATGTTCAAGAAAAACAGCTGAGCTTCGTCGCCTTGATTGCAGATGGCATGGATCAAATAGGAGGTTGGACCTCTGACGGTGGAGAAACCAGCTTCTTCTTTCTCTATCACCCTATCTACTAAGGGTTTTAAAGAATTAAAGAAAAGGTTGCTGAAATAGCTGATGATAAATTGGTTAGTAGCCAGAGCACCCGGAGTAGCAGCTACTCCCATAGATGTCGAAGCAGCAGCAGGTGTCTGTGAAGATAGACGTTCAGCTTCTTCCCTTTGAGTAGACGCCTCTTTAGACAAGGAGCCATCGTAGAGCTAGCTGCTCCTCCCAGATGTTCTTCTGCAAAATCAAATGAACCTTATCATTGATTGTTGTTGTCATTAGCAACTAATTGAAAAAGATCAAAGGCAATCTTACCACGACTTGCCCCAGCAACAAGTCTTTTACTTATTGGCGCAGATTCCAATCTAGCAGAGGTAGCCTCAGACATTACTGCTGGCTACTTCCGGCCTCAGAACCACCCGAAAAATGTCAGCTACCGCTAGCGATAGCCGTTATTGGCACTATGTCTGTGCATACGGGAGGAGCCGGGGAAGATTCAAGTTCTGTATGGATAAAATGTAGATGTCAGCTATTTGAATCTATGAAAAGAAGGTAGATAAAATCATTTAATACCATTTGGATCAGCAGGAGTATTTTCAGTAGTGCTACTTCTATATCCGTATTTTTTTCCGGAGACACATATACCTCCACATCCGCTTCAGGATTCAGTGTGTCGTCTACGGCTTCGGGAGACATATGGACATCGTGCCCTCTTCAGGATTTAACGTATCATCAACATCTTCTGTTGATGTATCTTCATTGCTTATGCTATCTTCTGGAGCTTCCTCGCTGGCAGTCGCGACAGCGGCTTGATCGACATCATCTTGCAGACCGAAGTCGCAATCATTTAGAGCTTCAATCATTAGACGATCTTCTTCTTCACGGAGCGCTCCTGGTGTAGCGGAAGCTTGGTAGTTTCCACCGCAAGAGAAGGCTTCGCATCACCCCTCTGCTCAGCTTCATCCCTCTGTTCAGCTTCATCCCTCTGCTCAACCTCGTACCTCTGCTCTGGAGAAGGAGTCTCCTGTCTAGGCTCGGAGGCAGGTGTAGGGGTTGACATGGTTATTCCAGCAACAGCACTGGCCACTACCGAGGACAAGATTTGTCTCGGAGGAGTAATCACCCTCTTTCTTCTGGAGGCCAATTTTTTTCTATGAAGAGGTCTCTCTGGACTCTCCATCTACTACATCGACCTGCCTTGGAAGAGAGGTCGGCGTGGTCGCTTCTTCTCTTTGGGTCGACTCGGCCAGTTGCCGAGACTGTGACCTATTGGTGACCTTCTCTGATGGATCCAGGATAAGTTTCTTCTTTGCAACCGGAGAAGAAGGTTCATTAATCCTTCTCTTTCTCTCATTGGTTGGAGATTTGACCACTTTCAAGGAAACTCGCAGTGGTTCATTGACCTCCTCAGGGAAATTAGCTTCCCTTGAGGCTTCCAACGGATCATCCACTGGCTCATGCTGCTCGTCATTACCTGGAGCTAGCATAACAGTTGCTCCCTTCTTCAAACGCGTCGTCGTCGCGAAGCTATCTACAAGGCTAAAGTTTTCGACGAATGTATTCGCTGCTGTGTAAAAAAGCGAATATGTGTATAACATTCGGGGACCGTGATCACTCTTGGTCGGCATCGAGAACACTGTCCTTGTGTCTCGAGCGTTGTAATAAGCCCATGCTCTGGCGCCATCAATCAGATACCCCTTTCCTTGCAGCAAGTTATAGCATTGCCTACGTGGAACTGGTCGTAGCCGAATTGACGAGCAAAGCGGCTTGGCAGATATGGTTCTAAGAAACATTCATCTTCAAATCTATACACCAAGTACGACGGCCTAATCGTCCTCAACCAATCAAATGCTGCCCGACCCAACGGCTGCCTCCCAAGGTCAACTAGATTTGTCGACATATGTTCATAGCCGGTTGGAGGGGCAACGCAGTAAAAATTCTACCCCTTCCTAAGGTTCAAGGCACGTCTGCAATCTTTCAGACTGGTATACCCATTTACTTCGGAAGAATCTCCGCAAATAGCTACCGCCGACTGCTCCCATATCAGGGTTCATCAATGACGATGGTGCAGAAGTAACCATCCGAACAAATAAGTGTAGGGCAGCTCCAGCCGAGGGAAGTTCCCCTTCTCACCTTTCCATTTGACCATAGACCAACATAAAGACGAAGACCTGCGTTCACTCTACAGGTCATCGCCGACAGCAGATCCATCCGGTAGCCAAAGACTAACCGGACAGCAGCAAAGAGCACGCCACGGTGGAAGCGATCCACGACGCTCGCTCCGGGTACGACGAAGCGACGGAGCCAATATGTCAGAAAACCCGCCAATTGGGCTTCCTTTGACATGGGCCTATAGCCCATTCTCATAAAACTTTCAATAGTATCCCCTGTCTTGAAAGAGGGATATTGAAGTTCGTCATCGACCCTGATGTCCATTTCTTTGTTCTCCTCCATCAGTCCGATCACCTCACTGTGGCTGAGGGGTTTGAAGAAAGTCGGATTGCAAGTATCATGATCCTTTGTCTTCTTCTCGATGATGTGATTAAGAAAAAGATAGGGCAACCACTTTGATGAGTAACAAGTGCCGGAAGAACCACTCTTATAGTACATGGAGAAATTTTGTAGTGGCACAGTAGTTCTTCAAAAACGGCCACCATCTCTACATTCTCTCGACGAAGTCGGTCTAACTCGTCTTTTGTTGGAACATATTCCTCATAAGGGAAGTCTTCCATTGGTAAGCACGAGATTATTTCATCTCATGAAGAGCTAGTCCAATTTCCCCGCAAGGTGTCATGAATGTCCCTGTCCTAAAATTATACCTCTCTGCCAAGGCCAAAACAGATGAGGGTTGGGAGGAATCCATTACGGTAGCTATACCGCCTGATATAGCTCTCTTTGAGCTTGTCTTCGAACTGAACCAATATCCAATTGGTTATGCAGTTCCATCTTTTGTTGTCTGGATTCACCAGACCTGTCAACCGGATGTCCTGATCCGGGTATCTGCCCTCAACCTTTGCATATTTATTAGCAAAGATCAGCGTCCTCACCGGCAGCAGCAAG
>JANAVB010010085.1:0-102872 GCA_029216955.1 Iris pallida
GCTTATGACTTAATATCCTAACTTGAGTCAAATAACTAAACCATAGGTCAACTCTAGTCTAACTAGGGTTGCATGACCTAACCAAGTCCAAACTCAACTAGGGTTAGCCCCTAGGTTAGTCTACCAAGGTCATTGCTAGTCAAAGTTAACCTAGTCAACCTTCATTCAAACAATTCTAAAATAAATCCTAAAAATTCCCATAAATTCCCATAAATTCAAATAAATTCTAATAAATTCAAATAACCCAAAAAATGACAAAAATACCCTCAAACTAGAAATGTGGTAGTGACAAGCATTTTGATTATATGTTTATCCTTATCTTATTCTTAGGGCCGATCCGCTATAATATAATTATAATATATATAAATAAAATATTATTATAATATAAATAAAGTAAATTAACTTCAAAGAATTTGCTAGAAATGTTCTCAGAAATAATTCCATTTTTTCTAATCATAATTTCAAATTTGAAATAAAATAGTATTATCATAAAAAAATGCAAATGATTTCTATATAATATAAAAAGAAAAATTATATAAATATATTTCTAACTAACTATATTTCTAAAAAAATAAATAATAAATAGTCAATAAAATAAATAGTATATAATGTAAAGTAAAAATGAAAGAAAAAAATTGAAATTCTATTTATGTTATGAAAATAAATGGAAAAAATATATATTATGTATAATGATAGAATGAAAATTCTAATTAGTTATATATTTATATAACATATATTATAATAACATATATTTATATTATTAGAATAGAAGAATAGAATTCATAAATGGAATTTCTAGTTATAGAAAGCTATATTATTTCTAACTATAGGATTCATAATTCTATAGTTCATATGAAATTCATAGCTAATAACTAGAATATAGAAGAGTTTTCTGTATTACTATACATTATTTGTATTTCTGTTATGTGAGCCCGCTTAGCTCAGAGGTTAGAGCATCGCATTTGTAATGTGATGGTCATCGGTTTGATTTCGATAGCCGACTTTTTTCTCTATCGATTTTTTGATAACCTCTCCTTTTTCCAATGTGAGGTCACCAATCTATTATGTCATATTAACTTGATAATTATAATTATCAATAAAAAAGTATATTAGAGCAATTGGATCTAAACAGAACAAATCATAAAACAAAGCCTTAACTTCCTATATATACAAAAAATCCGAATATATATATATATATATATATATATATATATATATATATATATATATATATATATACACAAAAGAAAAATGGGTAAGGGAAAGAGGAAGGGGAAGGGGCCGTCGGTTCTCCCCCCCTTTGCTTGCCGCCGCCCCCGCCTATCCCCTGGTGGCCGGGTGGCTATGGATGCCGAGCGGCCCCCTTGGCCTGGCTGCGACGCCGGGGTTCTTCTTCCCCCTCGGCGTCCTCCCTCCTCCCCTTTTTCCATCCCGCCGCCCCCCTGGTTGGCCGGGGCCCTCTTGGCCGGGCGGATCCCGCCGTGCGGCCTTTTCCAATCCTTCCCCCCACCGCTTCACCCCCACGGCGTCGTCGTCCCCGACGGCGCCACCGGGCGCGTTGCCGAGCGGCTGGTCCTGATCCTCCGCCGCCGGAGGTCCCCCTACCCGCTCTTCCTCCTCCCCTTGGTCCTCCGCCTGGCCGGAGCCGCGCCTCGGTGGACCCCCTCCGTCCGGCGTCCCCCCCTCTTGCGGCTCTGCTGTCGTGGCCTCCGGCCCCCGCTTTCGCAGCTCCCCAGGCCGCACCTCCTCCCGCGGTGGCGACCCCCCCTCTCCCCCTCGTTTTTCTCCCTCCCGTGGACGAAGCCCAATTTCCAAGCGGCTCCCGACGGCTCTGAGGCGTCTCCCGCCTCCGCTCGCCTTGCTCCGCCGGCTTCTCAGGGACCCGAGGCCCCTTCGTGGCCGGCGGTGGCCGCGTCGTAGCCCTCCGCGCAGTGGCCATCGGGCAGCTTCTCCTCCGTCCAGTCGTCTCCTTCAGCGTCGATCGACGGCCCCGCGGCGCTCTTCTCCGCCGCCCTCGCGCGGTGGCCTTCGGCTCACCCCTCTCCCGCCCCTCTCGGAGCGCTTCCCCCTGCGTCGTCGCTTGATGGCCCCGTGGCAGCGTTCTCCGCATCAGTGCCGCCGTCCATGGCCCTCGCCGATCCGCCGTCGTCCTCCGGCCTCCGGCGCTCCCGTCGGATCTTGCTAGAGGACCTATTTCACCGCTGACCGGCTAAGGGGCTGCTGGCCGCCATCTCGCCGGCTGCTCACCCCCCCTCCCCCCCTCCCCTTCTCTTTCTCGCCTTGGGTCGGCCCGCCCCGGCTTCGTTCGGAGCCGTCTCCGGCCTCGTGGCCCCTCCACCGGCGGTCGCCCCTCCGCTGGTGCTCGCCGTCCCTGCGCCGGCGCCTAGGCTCTGCTTCGGTCCCTGCGCTCGGTCGTGTTCGACGGTCTCCGTCGCGCCGGCGGCTCGCCGTCGACCTGGCTCCCGCGGGTTGCCGTCGCCCCCGCCCCCTCCCCCTCCCTTCCCGGCCGCGCTCGCCGGCCCCCGCCGCGCTGAGCGGCTAGCCTCGAGCGGCACGCCATCGGGCCCCGCGCCCTCGGGTTGCCCGCCCCTTCGGGCAGTGGGCCGTCCCCCACGTGGGACTGACTCCTCGAGTCTTGCACGCCTGACACCTCGTCTCCCGCGCGTTGGTGTCCCGCCCTCGGGGGCAGAGCGTTTGGACCTTTCGAATTTTGAATGTTTTTTCAAAATTCGATTTTCCTTTCTCTCTCTCTCTAAAAAAAAGGGCCGTGCCCTCACCCCCTACCAGCCTAACTCCCACATTTTCCCTTATTTGTTCTTGGGATTTGAAATTTCGAGATTTGCGTTTTCGAAATTTTGAAACCTCAATTCCTGTTATTTCAAAATTTCCTTTTCGAAATAACAGTTTTGTCATTCCGATTTTTCAAAATTTCGGTCCTGAAATTTCGATATCTCGTTTATGATCCTTTTTAGATTTCCTACCATGTTCTCAGGACCCCTTTTGTGTTTTGCGGTCCTGCACCTGCTTGTATTGCTCGTTCTGAGCCACCTTTTTATTTCAATAAAATTTCTTCTGGTTAAAATATATATATATATATATACGAATATATATATATATATATATATATATATATATATAAAATATATATATATATATATATATATATATACGAATATATATATATATATATATATATATATATATATATATATATATATATATATATATATATATACGAATATATATATATATATATATATATATATATATATATATATATATATATATATATATATATATATATATATATATATCTGTGTGTGTGTGTGTGTGTGTGTGTGTGTGTGTGTGTGTGTGTGTGTGTGCCCTAACTATATATGTATATAACTGATATCTATATACCCATCTAATTAATATATGATACTCCATATATGCTACTGTTACTGCCTGCCCTAATTCCCTTACATTAAGATTGATACAATCCAATAGAAGATTTCAGGTATCATAAGACTGACACACAAAATCAAATGATTGATACCTATATCCCCTATTTCTCAGTTAGATGAAAAACTAAAAGCCCCAATCAATAGAGATTAAAACAGAAAGGGTATAGGGCTGCTACAAGTAGAATAGAGGAATGATAATATTAGTTAGGCAAGTCGGACTGAATATAAGAAGACTGAACAAAATAATACAATAAGGACAGAAATAACATGAACATTAAAGCCCCCCCCCCCCACCTCTACTAATAGTGAACATAGAGCCATCCTCCCTTTGACTGATACTAGAGTAAATAGCGACTAAACAAGGAAAGGACTGATACAATATTTAAATAAAGGACTGAACCAATGTAGCCTAACTCTCGAGCCATCACCCCCAATCTGAATACTGATACACTGAAAGCAGTGAATTCTATAGCCCTTTCATTAGGATTAAAACTATGGCATGTATTGGACTGAAACATATCAATCTACAGTAACTGATACAAATAGAAGTAGAGCCCCCCCTTCACTGTAACTTGATTCACAAGAAGGTAGAGGGATGAACTAAAGAGGGCAAACCCGAGCCTATATATTAACTGATACAAAACAACTGTAAGCTAAAACAAGAGTGAGTATCAAAGCCCCCAGTTGATACTGATACAAAGAGAGACTGATACAAAACTGAGCACAATGTATATAACTAATGAATGAACAATTGGTAAAAGGAACTGGAATATGGACTGAACAAATGAACTAAGGTAATCCTCCATCTACATTGACTGATACAAAACTCCCAACAGTTGACTGAACTATAACCATGTGGGACTGAAATAATTTAAAGTGATTGTTAGGGTTATATACTAAAAGCATCACTTTTGTAGTAACCTTATTTCCTTAAATTTTAAATGAGAATTATATGGGCAAATGTTTGCATATTGTATTTGTTGTAAGTGTTAAAGCAAATGTCTGATATTCTATATTGTAGATAATATGGTGTGTGGTGTTATACAGAAGATCATATTATCAGTTTTCTATAGAATATATAAATAGTTCACAACCTAGATGGACTTGGACAATCTATTGGAAAGGTTGTAGTGTAATCTGGTATTAGTTTATCTTGACTATAGGTTTACACTAGTACACTTTGTGTGTATTGAAAAGGACCACTTGAGGTTGTTCTCTTTGTACTAACTACATAAGAGAACAAACACCTCTATTATTATGGATGCTTGTGCTCTTAATCTAGATATAATAACAGACATGTATATGCAGTGTGCATTACTTTGACTCATGAAAGAGTGAGATTCATTATGGGTCAACAACCTCTATGAATTGGATAATAATATTGTTTGTATGATGGGCTGTTGATTATAAATGGAATCCATGTCCCAATACATCGGGTTGACGATGTCCCCTTAAAGGGCTCATAAGAATTGTCATGTAAACCCAGCAGGTGGATTATATCCGACATGACAAATAAAGTTGAGCGGTACTACTTAAGGATAAAAGATGTCGAATCAATATAGTTGTCAGTAACTTAATTTGATCGACGGACATTCGATATCTTAACATGGAGAGCCAAACGAGCATATAGTAAAAGGAGCCCACAAACATAATTTGGGATTAGGGAGATAGTGCAACAATAGCTCATTAGTAGACCAAACTATTGTTAATGGGTCGGAATGTGTGTTCGGGCTGAACATGGGATATCTAGATCCGTTAGGAGGCCTAACCTTAATTTTTCCTCATGGTTCCTGCCGTAGCCTATATATATCCTCTATTCTCTGGCCGCCAAATTATTGATTAGAAATCTAAAGCTTTTTCTAAATTCGTAATTCACGTAAGGAGAGAAAGAGAGGGCTGCCAAGGAGAAGAAAAGGTTGGAAGATCGTCGCCCATACGATGTCCAACTCGAGGAAGGAATACGTGCAGAAGATCTTAGGGTCGTCCCTTGAGATTGCTAAGAACTACTTGTCTTTTTTCTGCCACAGGTATAATTCGTGAACCCTAGTTTCTGCCTATGAAGGGTTAGAACACGTATTAAATCTGTTTAACGTTCTATCGATCAATACGCACACCAAAGTAAGGGTCCTGTGAATCCCCAGTTCCATCAATTGGTATCAGAGTCACTTTGGATCTGCGTATTGATTGATACGCCCATTTTGTCCAATAAAACTTGCATTGTGTAAAAGTCGGTAGATATAGATCTGTTCTAATCGATTTTTGCAGGCATCTTAGATCTAACTATTATGGTCCAATGCATATTTTGTTTTATGATTATTTTAAACCACGGACATGTCGTGGATGTTGTTGTTGTTGTGGATGTAATTAAAATCACGAGGGTTGATCGTACTTATAATTTTATTTTTTAATCTAGATTATGTGTGAACTCCTTTGGGAGGCATATGATTGATGTAATCTTAATTATTTTTTATCAATCGTGATGGCGGTGGTGGCTATTTTTGACATCGGACGAGATGCTGGTTTTAAGCAGTTCAGAGGCAGACAGATGGTTTTCGAACCCTGAATAGATCTGCGCAGCACCAGATTTTAGATTCGGATAGTTGAGGACGGAGCAGAAAAGATGACCATAATAGTTGGATATTTTTCTCTTATTTGTTATCATTTTACTTTTTCTGATTAAGCATGTTTATTATTGTGTGGATGTTTTTTTTTGAAAAACTAAGCTTACATTAATAATGGACAATATGGACATAATATCAACTAGTAGAAAAACCCTCATTGTTAAATTACTAAGTGGGAGAGGATATTTATTTAGTGTAAATCCTATGATCTCTATTACTGGTTTGTAGGTGATGTAATTATACTTGCACGTTGGCTTTAGTGCCTTCCTCCATATCGGATGAGTATAATTATGGATCACCAGTACAAACTTCCTTAGGGATAATTGTAGAAAGTTACCTAGTATGTGTTCACTTCTCCATCTGAAGGAACTCATTACAAGGTAATGGACTTAGTATTAAGTAATGGTATACACTTAGATACAAATAATGGTATCCTCTCCATCGGAGTCACTGCTATTATTTGTATGACCAGAGCAAGACCAATATATTAATTTTATTTGTCATAAAGTTACGTTAACATGATAGTAAAATTAATTGGTAGTACATACTTGAACAAAGTTGAATTTGTATACGTCCATACTATCGTGGCATACTAAATTCATGATGTTCAAGGTGTTGGTAAATTTCTTATTATTGTTTTGAGAGAATCAATATTTATTTAATTCAAAAAGTTTTTTCCCTACATAATTTTTATTTATGTGATTCTCAGGATTTCAAAAATGGGTTCTTTCAGTCCACTTATGGTGATTCTTAAAAAAAATAAACTTACTGGACCTAATTATATTGACTGGAAACGTAATCAAGACATTGTCTTGACTGCTGAGGAGTACAAATATGTACTTGTTGAGGAATGCCCATCTATGCCTGATGCTAACTCTGTTGAAGATGTCAAAGAGGCTTATAAGAAGTGAAAAAAGGCAGATAAGATGGCACGGTGTTACATTCTGGCATCTATGTCAAATGTACTGCAACATCAGCATCAGGCCATGGCCACGACTTATGACATGATGTATAACCTCAAGGAACTCTTTGGACATTAGAGTAGAGCAGCTAGGCAGTTTGCTATGAAGTGTTTGATGAATACAAAAATGGCTGAGGGTACACCAGTAAGGGATCATGTTCTCAAGATGATGGATCATCTGAATGAGATGGAGATCCTTTGTCACAACCTGTACCCAATAATTGGGCATGAACCATGGACACGCCCAGCCTACGCCACAGAATCGGCGGTAGAACGCTATAACAATATGATGAACAACCACGCAATAAAAGATATTGCCCACATGGGGAAACACAACTTAGCATCTAGAAGATGAAAATAAATAGAACCAACTCATAATAGGAAAATGTGTGATGACAAAAAAATAAATCTCAACTACATGTCTCAAAGATCAACTCAGTATCTACTACAATGTCTCAGCACTAACTAAAGGTAACTAAGCAAACGCAGCAGGATCAGTTGCTGTGTACTCCTCCTGATAAGCAAAGTCCGTCTCCACTGTGTCTCCCATGTACGGGCCATACTAGTCAGGGCACTCGACCTCTTCGCAATCACCTAAAATTTCTTTGGTTACCCAGTCAGGATGGAATAAGTACAATTCACTGAATGCAGTTCCAATATATGAAAATGACTATAAGACAGAGGTTAGACATCATTTATATGTTTTGAAAATAAACAAAAAAAATGTGAGAAAAGACGAAAAATCAATAGCAAATAAATAAGCTAAAATACCTTTCCAACTGTTAGAAGTACCTTTGATATATGATCAGTCTGGGACGCTACACCACGAGGTCTACGAGTTCTACTTGCATGAAAAATAAACAATGTCTACGAGGTCTACTTGCAGAATTTAAACAATGTCTACGAGGTCTACTTGGAAAAAAATAAACAATGTCTACGGTCGGATCACACATCCTTGGTACTTCCCATTCCTGACTCAACAATTTATGACAGAATATAAAATGAAAAAATCACATAACCAATGGCCAATAGTGAAATATAGTTAAAATCAATATCGAAAGTAGACAATAAACTGTACTCGCCTGGCGTCCTGAGCTGCTGGCACGGTTCAGTATTCGAAACGAGGTCCAAGTAACCTATTTAAGGAATTTATGACATTAGAAAAGGTTTTCAATCGCAAAATAAGTTATCTAATTTCTAAGTCAATTTCTAGACTAGTTTGGTTCGTAGATTTTAACATTCCATGATACCCCTAACCTTCTCATCCACTGATACCTACATCCTAATTACATAGACCTAATTACATAGACCCATGCTAATACAACCCCTATATGTAATGTACACCAATGACCCCAAGTGTCTGTGATTAATGCCACTGAAATAGGAGGTATATCATTTAGTGATTCGATACCCAGTTCACCAAGGAACTGATGCATGGTCTCCTTCTAGTCCACACCCCCTCCTGTCACCCCACTCTCTACATCACACAGGGAACACATGGAAGGTTTGACACCAACTAACCCGAGGCCTAAGCTGCCTCTCCCACTCTCAAGTTCCTGATCACAAATGGAGAGACGGAGTCCCCAATACTCTGTTCTCCACCTGTCCCTAGGTTCGTTTCCTTCACTCGACTACTACCCAAGTCCAACTCCTAAATGAATCTTCACATCAAGGTAATGACACACTGATACCATCCTATATATATAGTAGTCTCAATGCAACCCCCCTCCCCCTCATGTGCTCCTTAATTGATATATTAGATGTCCTCCTACGACTGATACTCAGGGATCAGACTGAACCAATTAGGTAGATGAAGTGGACTAAACAGATTTGGCAAAAAGGGTATACAGGGACTGAATCATCAGGTAATGGTAGGCTGATACCTTATTACACCTTTCGAATGGCGTAGAGATTGACAGGGTGTTATGCAATGTAGTTAAACAATTTTCTAATAATGTCACTAAGTTCTAATGATACCTGGTCTGTCACTCATGTGTGATGTGCAGGACCATACATCGTATTGGTTGGCTCTTATTCTTAGTGGTTAAGACACTTGCCATGGATGATACTAAGGTAATTTCCTGCCCTGGACACTCAGGTATCATATTAATACCCCTACTTGCTGTTGTCCATGGATACCCTAATATCCCCAAATCCTTCCATATAAGCTAATATCGTGATGGACACACATGGCTTACTGCAAGGCCTGATTGAGACAGTTAGCAATTTTAGATTTGTATTCCAGGTATTGATACAAAGCTAAGCTAACCTGTGCATCTAGTCCCTATTACCCTGACTCCTATTAACATGGCATTGGGACACCCATGCTCTGCTAAGCTAACTCTCTAGGTACAAAGCCATATCACAGGAGTAGTAGAATCCTTGCTGAGTTGTCTAAGGTGTCAAGTTAAGAACATCAAAGGAAGAGAGTGCCTCTGTACTGTCCAGATTTAGGTATAATGAGGTGTGGGGGTTACAGCCCTATCCTCTATTGCTAACAATTTGATTCTAGGTGAGCCCCATATTATGGTATATATTAGTTTGACACTAACAGTCATACCTTGCTTACATTGGCTGATACTTACCAATGGTTTCTTTTTACATGTATGGTCTGTCCTCAAGGCAACTATCCTGCAAGCCTAACCATATATGTGGTTTCAACTTGATTTCTGATACCCATGTAAGGGTATCCTACTATTTCTTAACTCGGGTGTTGTCATGAAAGTCCATTGCGGACATCTTATTTCACTTGTTAACGCTTCCAGGACTATAAACATGTACCTATGCTATAGGTGGTGACATCTGTGATGATATTTGAATCCCTCTGTGAACTCGAACATCAGTATCCCACAGGGAACGAGTATCAACTGATACTATTATATGATCTGATATTAAAGGTTGGTTTTGTTACTAAGTGTCAGGTATGATACCAATATCCGGATATGATACCAGCATCCTTCTGGTGCTTAATGCACAACCTGATGCTCAGTGAATAGCTTGATACAAAAATGGCTCCAACTCCCTACTGTACACCACCTCTCTTATCTACCCATTCTGTGATACTTGACACAAAAGGAAACATGGTTTCAGAAGCATATTCTTGCTAAACATTACTCCAAACAGATCTTAGACAGTGTAGGGATGACGGGATTACCTGACAGAGATGAGGCGTTTGCCTGGCTTGTTGACTACACCAGTTGCACACTCCAATGGGAAGAGAAGGGGGAAAATTTAGGGTTTCTTCTTTTGGGGGTCGGCAGACTCTACACATATATACATAGAGGAAGCTTTAGGTTATACTAAAGGTTCAATCGATAAGAAAGAATCAATTTAAAGTCCAGTTTGGAGGGATTAAATCCGACCGAGATTTAGATTTGGAGGGGGTATTGGTCTATGCGGTTTTAAACAGGGATTTGAATTGAATGTATCCATATTGTGCAAATTTAAACAGAAACTCGAATTTGAATTTTCAGTTTTACACTCAGGTCCCTGCCACAATCTATATTTCCAGTTTTACGTCAATACCCTAACCATTTAATGTTTCCAAAAAGAAGTGATGTCAAAAAGCTTTAACAAAAGTGGAAATTTGTTCAAGGGGTTTACATCCTTGGAGTTGAAATCGATGGGGAATCCCAGCTCGATATCATTCTCGGGACTCTGCCTAAAAGTTTTGACAATTTATGCCTTAATTACAATATGAACGAATGGTTGTATAGTTTAGCAGAACTTGCAAAAGAGCTACAGGATGCTGAATCTCTCTTTAGGCAGAGTGGTCATATTTTTGTTTCTGAAAAGGCTTCTACTTCTAAGCCAAAAGGCGATAAGAAGAAAAATAACATTCAGAAATAGGCAAACTCAGCAAAGAAGGGCATGGGACCTCAAGGCGCTATAAAAAAAGCCGAAAGGCAAATGTTTCAAGTACAAAGGGTCAGGACATTGGAAGACTGACTGTCCACTTCTCAAACAAGGGAACAAAGAAGGTATATCTCATTTACTAGTAGTTGAAACATGTTTAGCGGTGTTATCTACCGGAACCTGGTGCGTAGATACAGGAGCCACTAATCATGTCTACAATACATTGCAGGGGTTCCAGAAAACCAGGCAGCTCAGTGATGGAGAGATATGCTTGTTCATGGGTGACACTACAGAAGTAGCGGTCGTTGCATTAGGAGATGTTACTTTATCTTTTGGTAGAAATAAGTCGTTGACATTGAGAGATTGCCTTTATGCACCTTCACTTAAAAGGAATTTAATTTATGTTTCTATGTTAGTAAAGGATGGATATTCAGTTTATTTTAATAAAAATATTGTTATTAGAAAGAATAAACATTTTATCTATTTTGGAGCATTAGTTGATAATCTGTATGTCTTTAATCCTGTTTCGCCCACAATGCAACTTATGGAAATGAATAATATGTCATCTAACTTAAATAAGAGAAAGAAACCTTCTTGTATGAACCAAACATATCTTTGGCACTTGCGATTGGGGCATATTAACCTAAAAAGGATTCAAAGACTGGTTGAAGATGGACCTTTGAGTTCATTGGAAGTGGAGGCACTACCAGTCTGTGAATCCTGCTTGGAAGGTAAAATAACCAAAAGGCCTTTTACGGCAAAGGGGTATAGGGCCAAAGATGTGTTGAAAATGGTTCATTCTAATTTGTGTGGACCCATAACTATCCAAGCTAGAGGTGGCTTTGAATATTTTGTCATATTTATTGATGATTATTCAAGGTATGGATACATTTATTTGATGCGCTGTAAGTCTGAGTGCTTTGAGAAATTCAAAAAGTACAAAGCTAAAATAGAGAAACGCCATAAAAAATATATCAAGTCATTACAATCAGATCGTGGTGGCAAGTACCCCTTTGGAGAGTTTAGGGATTATTTATCATAGGCTGGGATTACATCCCAATTGACTACACCTGGAATGCTCCAGCAGAATGGTGTAGCCGAAAGAAGGAATAGAACTCTTATGGAGATGGTTCGATCAATGATGAGTTATTCAAATTTACCAGATTCGATTTGGGAATATTCCTTAGAGACTACAGCTTATATTTTGAACTTGGTTCATTCTAAGTCAGTACCTCTTACTCCTACAGAGTTGTGGATTGGGCGTAAGCCTAGTCTGAAACATGTTCGAATTTGGGGTAGTCCAGCACATGTGCTGAATGGGAAAGCAGATAAGTTAGAATCTCGTACAGAAGTATGCTTGTTTGTAGGCTATCCAAGAGGAACGAAAGGAGGTTTATTTTATAGTCCTAAGGATCAGAATTTCATTGTTAGCACCAATGCTCGATTCTTAGAGGAAGACTATGTGATGAACCATAAGTCCACAAGTAGAGTTGTTCTAGAAGAACTGAGAGGTGAACACCAAATACTTTAGTACCAATAGTACAAGAGGATGAACCATAATTAACTGTACAACGTGTCACAAATGTTATACCACAACCGATAGTGCCTCATTGTAGTGGAAGGGTTGTGATACAACCTGATAGATATATGTTCTTGGAAGAGTCGTCATACTTCGTCCTGAGGAACAAGATTTTGATTCCTGTACCTACAACAAAGCACACCAAGATAAAGATGTAGAGTCTTGGCAAAAAGTAATAATATCTGAAATAGAATCTATGGATTCTAATCAGGTCTGGAGCTTGTAGAACCATCCGTTGGTGTAAAAGCTATTGGATACAAGTGGGTCCATTAGAAAAAAAGAGGATCAGACGGTAAGGTTGAAACCATTAAAGCTCGGCTTGTTACAAAAGGGTTTACTCAAAGAGAGGGTATCGATTATGAGGAAACATTTTCTTCAGTAGCCATGCTTAAGTCTATCCGGATTCTTTTATCTATTGCAGCTCATCTCGATTATAAGATTTTGCAAATGGATGTTAAGATAGCTTTCCTTAATGGAAGTCTTGAGGAAGACATCTATATGAAGCAACCAGACGGGTTCATTGAAAAGGGCCAAGAACATCTTGTTTGTAAGCTTAAGAAGTCCATTTATGGACTTAAGCAAGCTTCCAGATCATGGAACATATGTTTTGATCAGGTGATAAAATCCTATGGATTTGATCAATGTCAAGATGAATCATGTGTATATAGAAAGTGTGACAGAAACGTGGTGGTGTTCCTAGTACTTTATGTGGATGACATCTTGCTCATTGGAAACAATGTGAAGGTGTTATCTGATGTAAGGGTATGGTTATCCAAACAGTTTAATATGAAGGACTTGGGAGAAGTAGGTCACATCCTTGCGATCAAAGTTCTATGAGATCACAAGAAAAGGATGTTAGGCTTATCCCAAGCTTCATATATTGATACTGTACTAACTCGTTTTAGTATACAAAATTTTAAGAAAGGTTTCTTACCTTTTAGACATGGAATTGCTCAATCAAAGGAGTAATGTCCGAGGACACCTAAAGATATAGAGAACATGAAAGCAGTTCCTTATACTTCAGCAGTAGGAAGCTTAATGTATGCAATACTATGTACGAGACCAGACATCTGCTTTACCATAGGCATGGTCAGCAGATATCAGTCTAACCCAGGACAAGAGCACTAGACTATCGTAAAGCATATTTTGAAGTACCTAAAAAGGACTAAAGAGTATATGCTAGTTTACCAGGCAGATAGTTTAGTTCCTTTGGGGTATACAGACTCAGATTTTCAGTCAGATAGGGATTCCAGGAAATATACCTCAGGTTATGTGTTTACTTTGGGAGGTGAAGCCATTATGTGGAGTATCAAGCAAAAATGTATTGCTGATTCCACCATGGAAGCCGAGTATGTGGTAGTCTCTGAGGTAGCCAAAGAAGTGGTTTGGCTCAGAAAACTTTCTGTTGGACTTGGATGTGGTACCTAGTTTCCCTGAGTCTATTACACTTTACTGTGATAATTGTGGCGCACTTGCAAACGCAAAAGAACTACGAACCCATAAGATAGGTAAACACATTGAGCACAAGTACCACCTGATACGATATTTCGTAAAGAAAAAAAAAGTTGCTGCGATCAAGATAGCATCAGCCGACAACCTAGCTGATCCCTTTACAAAGATCTTACCAGCTAAGGCTTTTGATAGTCATGTTGAGGGATGAGATTCAGATGTATAGCAGCATGGCTTTAAGTATAAGTGGGAGATTTATAACAGTATACTGTGTTTGCCATGAAATATAAAAGAGCAGAACAGTTTTATAGGAGGACTGGACTTTTACTTCACGTTACAAACTCGCTTGTACAAAGAAAGCCTAGGGACGAAAACCTAGGTACCGCAATCTAAGTACAATTGTTTATTTTTGATTCTGGGGGGTAACGGTAGAGGCTCGGGAAAGCGACGGCAGCTCTGCCTTACTCTTTGGACGATCGGACGTAGCCTTGGCTCCTGTGACGAGATGCTTGGCGTTGACGAAGAAATGCTCTTCTTGCTCTCCTCGTATTGCTCTTCTGGCTTCTCTCTCTGGATTGATCTCTGTGTATTTTTCTCTCTGATTATTAGAGGAGCGTCCTTTTGCAAGGGAATGGCACCTTGCTATTTATAATAGTGAGGGGCATCATTAGGGTTTGTAATGATTGCCCATTCTCTAAGTAGCGACGGCCTGGTAAATGATCAATCTGGGCCATCAATCTTAAACGTGAAGGATCTGGGCCCTTAATGAAGATTATGCCATATCATGTCAGTAATTAATGTTGATTGCAATAAATCCCCATCATGATGATTTGCTGATGTCCGCAAATCTAAATAAATTAATTTAATTCATTCTCTTGCCACGTGTCCCAAATTATTGGGATCTGACCCAAAATTTGATTATCTTTAGGACACGTGTCCTGTCATCATTGTTGAGCCGCATGAGGAGCGTTCATATTTGGGCCGTATGAAGGTCGTCATGACCGAGCCGCATGAAAGCTTTCATGATCGAGCCGCATGAATAGTCTCTATACTCGAACCGTATGAAGGTTGTCATGACCGAGCCGCATGAATATGTTCATGACCAAGCCGCATGGGGGTCTTTATGGCCGAGCCGCATGAGAGTCTTTATGACTGAGCCGCATGGGTTTCTTCATGGCCGAGCCGCATAGGGGACCTTCATGATTGAACCGCATAGGTTTCTCTGCACTGGCCGCGTGAACTCGTCTAGTCTGGCCGTATAAACTTGCCTCGAAGCTACGAAGATTTTCTCCAGTTCCCTAGGAAGATAGTGCTCTTGTGTCAGTCATCATGACTACTTTACGTTAGGGCTGTCAGCTGTCATCTGTCAGCCGTCAGAGCATTAATTGTGTTTGAATGACGCTGGGTACAGCTGTTCTGAAAAGACACGTGGCTTCCCTCTGCGGGCTGCATGGAGTCCACTCGAACTGCCTATAAGAGCCGCATGGGGCTCCTGAGCCGTATGCGGCTCCTTGGCCGCATGGATCATTTTTCTCTTCTTTTTCATGCTTCTACAAGACCCCCTTCAAAGTTTTCAATTTACAAAATTGAAATACTTTGAATAAGAAGCATGGTTATGCGAGAGCCGCATGGATGTATTCTGTCCTAGCCGTACGGATTTGTCCAGCCGTATGATTACCTCAACCGCATAACTCTCTGAGCCGCATGGGCTGTTTTGGCCGCATGAGCTTCTTGCCACGTCTTCCTGCCACGTGTGCAAATCATCTGTGAATCTTCTACATTTAATGCTCTTGATTTGCTGTCAGATTTTAAGAGCTGCTTTTTTGGGCCAGGATCCCAAGAGTCAGGCTATTATTCAGCCGTTTTGCTTCGATGACCGAAGAGTCGGTCATCATGTTGCATGCGGATCGAGGCGTTCCTTCTTTGTCTATAAATAGGAACACTCTCGTTCTGGGAAATCTTCTTTGCTCTCTTCGATCTTTTGCTGTTCTAACTCCTTTCTCTCCCAAGCACCTATGGCTCCCAAGAAGGTTGCTGCGTCGAAGGCTGCGAAGGGTAAGGCGGTCGCTTCTACGGCGACTGCGGTGACGAACGTGGCCACTCCTCCGCCGGTCGCTGTTCACTCTGTTCATCCCGACGTTCATCCACCTATTGCTGGTAAGGGCGTTGCCTTAGAACCCTAACTGCCATGGCTCTGCTGCATAATTTATGCACAAGCCGCATGTACAAGGTTCGTCGATATGATCGCATAAGCACTTCGCCCAGGGGGCCGCATGGGCTTGTCATACTCGATCTGAACCGTATATATATTTTTGGTTTGGGCCGCATGAGCGTAGTTCCTTTTTGAACCGCATAAGCTCATCTGCTTGTAGCCGCATGAGTCTGTCTGTTCAGGGCCGCATGAGTCCGCGTGGACTTTGAACCGCATAGTCTCACCTGAATCCGAGCCGCATCAGCGCCTAGGTTTGTCTGTTGAGTCCATGTGAACCTTGAACCGCATAGGCCCTTCTGAACCCAAATCGCAGAAGCTTCATAAGCTCATCTGAACTTGATTTGTATGGACTCGTCTGACTCGAGCTGCATAGGGCTATGATGAACCGAACCGCATGGACTTATCTGGTTCTGAGCCGCATGAGGCTGTGACGACCCGAGCTGCATAGACTTAAATGATCTTTCAAATACTTCTTGTTTTGACTATCTTCTAATCTTATTTCTTTCGTCTCTCTTCAGTGAATCTGCCAGTAAATCCTGCGGGGGAACTCCTAGTGGGCTCGAATCAGTTTGCCTTGGGCGTGCGTCTTGATGACTTAGTTAAGTACGTGCTGAATCAATTTCCTGCTAATGAGCCTTCGGGGAGGTTGAACGCCATCGAGAATCAGACCCTCCATTATCTTCGTGCCATGATAAGTTCTGGGAAGTTGGATGGATCATACCTGAAGCCCTCATTCCTCTTCGGGGACGCTTTAATCATAAAGAATCCCCGAGTATTAGAGATCTCTGAGAACTGGGATTTTACTTTGGATGGGATGGCGATCCATATTCCTCTCATGGAGCGTCATTATCCTCTGTCGTGGTTCAATATGGTATTGTTGGACAGGACGATGGTGGGTACCTTAACTCCTACCCAATCAGGGATGTTGATAGGCAACATCCATTATAACCCGAACATTGGGTCAGCGTACGCGGGTAAGGATTCCGTCCGCCGGTACATGATAGGACTGGCCCCAGGTACTTTCATGAACGTATATGGTCCTAACTTCACATTCACTCAAGCTGATATATTCCTGAATTGGCTTGTTCGCAAAAAATCTTATCCCGTTGGCAGACTGGCGTTGCTGAACTGGATAAACCCCACTTCTACGTAGGCCCACTTGACCACTTGGGTTCTGCAGACCTACGGGACATTCCTGCGGGAGGTGGGACTCTATCATGCCATCCGGGACACCTGTCACGGGCTTCCTATCAATAAGCCATTGTTCGTGGCGCTCCTGGTGATGTATAACCGGCGAACGGGGACGTTCTTCGCACCCGGAGGGGAGTTGGGGCTTGCTCTTCATGAGATGTATACTGTCTCCAAGCTTCCGTAGGGGGACGAGCCTTTCGAGGTGTACACCCCGTCGAACGAGGAATTCGAGGACCTGAACCGACGACTCCCAGGTTTTATTACGGTGTACCAGGAGTTGCTATGCCATCATAGTGCTTGTCACCAGATGGCTATAAAAAGGAGGATAGCTCATAAGGGAACGCTCCCCACACCACATCCTGGGTCAATTATCTTTTTAAAGTTGGCCCTTCTGGCGAGGTTATTCCTCGAACCCCTTAAACCCAGGGAGAGATAAAGGACCTGATGTTGAGCGTCAAGAAGTCGCGGTCCAATAGCGACATATTCGGGAGTCAAACTGACTTTCTTAGCTATTTTTACTATGGTACCAGGCAGATGTCTGAGAAAGCGCTCATGGCTGGATTTTTGATGATATGGCTACAGAACTGCGTAGTCTCGGGGGGGCAGGTTCTATCAAGAGGATCAGCTGCCACTTCATTCTCCCTGTCGTTAAGCTGGTATTTGGAGTTAGACTGGCTCTTCTCCCGGCTATGGTGTGTAGCATACACCATGGTCTTCAAACATTCTCGTCCAAGGTCATTGCCCGCAAGAAGACGCTGGACTTTGAGCGCATAGAGCTACCTTACCACTATTTGATGTGGTGGTTGTTGATTCACTACAAGTCTTTGATGGGATCTGGAACAGCGGAAGATGCTACAGATGAAGACGCTTTCCTTTTCCAATGCCATCACCAACCTTGGGAATATAGTACTATGCCAGCTTGTCGGAGGGCGCTGGCGAGGGTGGATGGGTGTGGCTTTTTCGTGTCTGTTCCTCATTTTTTCGATGAGGAAGTGAGGGATGTACACCTTGATGGTACCGGACCTCCTCACTTTCTGTCTCCGAAGATGCTCACCTGGTTGTGTAACATTCATCCCGCGCATCTGGTTTATCGTAACCGCGATAATGTGTACTTGGGGCCCTACCTGCCTAGTAGGTTTTCCTGCCAATTTGGCTATAGTCAGTTATTCCTTGACTGTCCCAGCCCTTGCTTGGGCTTTGAAGGTAGCGTTCTTGATGGTGCCAGGGCGTGGAATTATTATGACGCTTATCATACTCGGGCCAGCTTCTCAGTCCCTGATACTAAGGTGCCGAGGGAAATTTTGTACGTGGCTGCCTTGTATCATGTTATGGCGAACAAGACTCCTGTCAATTTCGATCCGAGTACCAGTTTCATCGTGGGTACCGATTTAGAGGAAAAGCCCAAGGGGGCTAAGGCTAGAAAGCAACTAGCGCTCTAGACTCCCCTTTCTGAATCAGAATCTTTCGAGGCGGCTGAGGAGGATGACGATCATGATAGCGAAGACTCTCTTTCTTCTGGGGGCGGAGAAGTAGCGGATCAACCGCTTGCCACACCAGACGAACTGGCGGAGGATCCGTCGTTTGCTACACAAGAGGAAGTAGTGAGGGAAGGACAGCCTCCCGCTGTGTCTGGTCCCTCACGTAAACGAGTCAGACGTGAGTCTTCTGACGGCAGAAAGACCTTTTCTGTGAAAAGAGCCGCCGTTAGGTCTCGTAGGTTGCTTATTACCGAGAGGGATGAAAATGCTGACGATGTTCCGGAGGTAAGACTATGTTGGAGCCATCTCCTTATTGTGGTTTTCTTTTTCTTGGAGATATGACCTAATCCTTTTTTTTCTTTGTAGGCGTCTGACGAACCAAGCTCTCATGAACCGTCTGCTGCCCCTGGAGTTGATCTGGCCCTTGCTGCTTTGATTAGCGACATGTGTACCGCGGTCCTTTCTGCGGGGGCTTTCTCAGCGGCGGCTGAGGACTCCCAAGTTGCTGAGGCGTCGGTCCGGGGTGACGAAGGTTTCCTCGGGCCTGTTTCCGAGATTGCTGAATTTCAGCAAGGCGACGTCGATCTCGTCGCATCCCCTTCCAAGGGTGCCGGGGCGGAGGAGTCTAATATATTTGACTCGGAGGCTGCTGGTGAAGAGGTTACGGTGGCTGTAGGCGAACCTCAGCCTCCACACCCTTTCGCTGGTAAGATAAGCCAAATACTGACTAGTGAGGGGGCTTATTTGCTATATCAACATATCCTCCAGGTCAAATCGATTCATGGTTGTCTTGGCCCTACAGGTCCTGACCCTTTACTTTCCACATCGGATGTTCTTGGGGAAGGCTCGGCCTGCCGCGATCTGGGAGAAAGGAGCGTTTCCTCTCCTTCACCGACTCATATCGAGGGGCCTCCCGCCAGCTCCGGGCAGATGGGAGTAGAGCTTGTTTCGGGAGCGATGGTCTCCGTCTCATCCTCTGCTGCTTGTACAGCTTCGGAGATTGACTTCTCGGCTCTGCCGAGCATTCAAGTTCTGCGGGCTGCTGAAGAGGAGTTGGTCGCTGTTCATGCGTCCTTCCGTACGGAGTTTGTTTTCCTTATGGCAGGAGCGGCAGATTCTGTTACATCTTCTTCAGCGTTGCCAGCTACACTCCCGTTGACGGCGGCTTCTTCGGAGGCTCTGGATGAGGTGTCTCAGGATGTGGTCGACAGCTTCTATCGCCATTTAAAGAGGGGCGTAGATGCTGTCGTAGAACGGAGGATCCCTTTTTCTTTGTCCCTGCGGTGCGCTCGGGGTCAGATTGAAACTTTGAAGGCACTTCCTGGCGGGGTAGGGTTGGCTGCGCTCCTGGAGCCCAAGTTGGCAGAGGCTGATCAGCTCGTGACCCGATTGCTGGTGTTACGGCAGGCTGACTTGCCTGCTGCGATTGAACGGAAGCGGGGCTTCCTTATTGCCGCTCGGGATAGGATAAAGCTCGCTCGAGACACTGCCGGGCCAGTTGTGAAAGGGGACCTTGACGAGCTTTTCGCTTCGTATGACAGGCTGGGTCGTCGAAGTCAAGCTTGTAGGGCTCGGGAAGAGACTGCTTCTCGTGGAATAGCTAACACGAAGGAGCGGATTCTCGCACTTCAGAGGGAATTGGCCTTCCTAGAGTCGAAGCTGAAGGCTGCTTATGCGGAACAGGAGTCAATCATTCGGGAGGCTGAAAAGGTTTCTCGATCTTCTGTTAACCTGGAGCAGGCTTTCAAGAAATTCGAGGACAACTAGCAAGCTCATGCTCATCTGGAGGACGTGGCGGTGCAGACCCAAGAGGCGGAGCGTCGAGCTAAACAGAGGTTTGAGCGGTCGGTTGCCTTGCTGACGGACCGTCTCACGACGTTATGTGCCCCGAAGCAGTGATCACTTTTCTGTTTTCTTTTGTTGTTTTTTTGTCTTTTTCGTTTTTATTTTGTAAGGGATGTGATCCCAAATGATGTAGCACTTTGAATTCTGAATAAATGAGCATGTTTTAACTCATCTTCTCTTTCTTGTACTCGTGGTGTTTATGGAATTGGACCTGCTGGGGGATTATTTATGGACCTGTTACCCTGGGCGTACCTTGGTTTTAGGTACGAGTAACAAGTTTTGGAGAGGAATACCTAGAACAACTTTGCGATAAGACAGCTATAGAAGTTTTTGGTATTCAAGAGAATGCCAGGGAGCAACTAGGCTCCCAGGCACGATATGGAAGGGATGGGCGTGTACTGGAGACCCAGTACAGCATCTGTGGTCGACTGAGGACATTTGTGGTCATCGGAAGACGTTTGTGGGCCTATGATCTTTGGGCGTACTCAGATCGTGGGTACAGATAATAAGTCGAGGGAGGACCATCATACTTACTCAGAGGTAGTGAGGACATAGCAAGTATGGGGATTTCTTTACCGTGGGATCTTCCTGCTCAGAGGTAGTGAGGACATGGCAGGAGTGGATTCAACGGAGGATATTTGTGGACCTACTATCCTTGGCATACTCTGATCGTGGGTACGGATAACAGGTCGAGGGGTAACCATCATACTTACTCAGAGGTGTAAGGACATGGCAAGCATGAATGGTTTCTTCGACGGAGCCTTCCCACTCAGACGTCACGAGGACATGGCAGGAGTGGGCTCAATGAAGGATACATAGAACGACTCAGAGGTAGGAGGACGTGGAAGTTTTATACGAGGGGGCGGTTTGTTTTTGGTGGAAGTGGAACAACTCAGAGGTAACATCGACATGGTTGTATAGGAATTTTGTGGATCTGTTACCCTTTTTGTGCATTGAGAATGCGGGCAGTAGATCGGGTGAGTTCAGCAGTACCAGTGGGTACATAACTTCGGCAATCTAAAATTTTATGGGTACGAGTTCAGCGGTACCAGCGGGTACATGACTCGTTGATCTGGAAAATGTGAGTATGAGTTCAGCGGTACCAGCAGGTACATGACTCGTATGATTGGAAAATGTGGGAATGAGTTCAGAGGTACCAGCGGGTACATGACTCGTATGATTGGAAAATGTGGGAATGAGTTCAGAGGTACCAGTGAGTACATGACTCGTATGATTGGAAAATGTAGGAATGAGTTCAGAGGTACCAGCGGGTACATGACTCGATGTATGGAACCAGAATGCAAGTTCAGTGGTACGGAGAGGTACATAACTCGACACTCTGAGATGTCTCGAGGATTTTGTTTCAAACATAATACTTCTTCAGGAACTTGCCGTTGATGGGCAACATGAGCAAGTCTCCATTTTGCTTTGCGAGGTGGTAGGCACCGTTGGAGAATACAACTTCGATGATGAACGGGCCTTCCCATTTTGGTTGGAATTTACCGGCGGTTTTATGCGTCATAACCATCGGCCTCCGAACCGCCAGAACGAGATCGCCTACTTGAAATGTTCTGACCTTGACCTTCTTGTTGAAAGCTCCGGAGATTCTGGCCTGATATAGTTCGATTCGCTGTTGAGCTAACAGGCATTTCTCGTCTAGGGCCTCTAATTTCTGTAGTCGACGATGGTGGTTTTCGTCTGTCGTCAACTGATGTGTGAGGGCGACGCGGAGTGAGGGGATCTGAGTCTCTAATGGGAGGACTGCCTCACTCCCGTACACTAGGGAAAATGGTGTATTCCCGGTGGCTGTTCGAACTCTGGTGCGATACCCCCATAAGCATTCGCCGAGCTTCTCGTTCCAGTCGTGCTTGTTAGAGGACACGAATTTCTTGAGTAGCTTGATTATGGTTTTGTTGAATGCTTTTGCTAACCCATTGGCTGCTGGGTTGTAGGGTGTCGAAGCAATGTTCTGAATTCGGTGCTTGTCGTAGAATCGATAAAATACGTGGCTTGCTAACTGTGGCCCATTGTCGTAAATGATCCTTGGGGCAGTCCAAAGCGGTAGATAACGTGATGCTTAAGGAAGCTGATCATGTTTGAAGTTTTTACCTCTGCCAATGGGATGGCTTTCGCCTATTTGGAGAAGTAATCGGTGAACGCGAGTATGAATCGGTGTCCTCTGGACGAAGGCGGGGTGATTGGGCCGACGATGTCCATACCCCATACTTCGAATGGCCAGGAGGCCACAGTCGGATGTAGGAATTCAGATGGCTGGTGGATGAAGTCGGCGTAGATTTGGCAGGATCTGCACTTTCGTGCATAATCTATTGCGTCTGCAACCATCGTGGGCCAGTAATAGCCCATTCGGCGAAGACGGTCTTACAATTTCGGGCCAGGTTGATGGGCTCCGCAGACACCATCATGGGCTTCGTGTATAGCTTCCTTGGCTTTTGTATTTGATAGATACCGAAGCAGTAAACCATCATAGGATCGACGATACAGCATTTTCGTCTCCGTATCATAGAAAAATCTGAGAGAACGTCTTCTGATAGAAGTAGCTTCCTTCGGATTCTCTGGCAGGATGTCGTATACTACGAAGTCGATGAACGGCTGTCTCCAGTCTGGTGCTTCGTCGACTGAAAGGGCGGAGTAGCTTTCAATGCATCGAACGTTATCCTTAGGACAAACCAGTTCACGGCCTATTATGTCGACCTGATGATGAGCGTAATTTGGCACAGCTAGGGAAGCGGCCAAACCAGCTAGGGCATCAGCCTCAATGTTCTGGAGTCTAGGAACATGTTCTATGAAGAATCCTCCCAGAGACGAGATGATGTCGATTGCTATTTGATGATACAGGATCATATCTTCGTGGCGGACCTCGTACGACCTCCGAATCTGATTGACGATTAACTGCGAGTCACCATATGCTTCAAGATACTCTACCCCCAGTTCCTTCGCAAGCCGGAGGCCAATGACCAAGGCATTGTACTCGGCCATATTATTTGAACAGGGCTCTGTGAGTGAGTAGGCCCGATTGATCACCAAGCCGGAGGGAGAAATCAGCACCACTCCAACTCCAGCGACGATGTTGCCTTTGGGTCCAGTTCTTGAAGCACCGTCGAAGAACATTCGCCAGATGGCATCATGGAAGACTGCATTTGAACTGGTGACCTCGTCCAGTATTTCTTCATATACCCTAGTCGTCTCTGAACCTGGATGGACTGCTAAAAAGTCTGCCAGAGCCTGGCCTTTAACAGCCTTTTGCGGGACGAAGATCATGTGGTATGGTAATAGTAATATCGCCCAGGTAGCAAGACGAGAGCTGAGTGCCCCAAGTTTGGTCATGAGGACCCTGAGGGGGGTTGATCCGCGATATCACGTGGATGGTTTGTCTCGTGACGTAGTATCGCGTCTTCTGGATTGCGAATACGAGAGCAAGGCATTCCTTCTCTACGACCGTGTACCAGTATTCTGGCCCAATTATCTTTCGATGAGGTAGTATATAGCTTGTTCGTGGCCCGCATCATTGTTATGTGCCAATAGAGCACCAAGAGAATGTTCCATAGCTCGCACATAGAGCAGGAATGGCTTTCCAGCAAC
The DNA here is from genome assembly GCA_029216955.1 of Iris pallida. Classification (NCBI taxonomy): domain Eukaryota; kingdom Viridiplantae; phylum Streptophyta; class Magnoliopsida; order Asparagales; family Iridaceae; genus Iris; species Iris pallida. The sequence goes on from JANAVB010010085.1 coordinate 24,238, forward strand.
AGGAGCTACCAGGACTGGGGGGTTCGACAAACATTCTTTGATGCTGTCGAAAGTGCGCTGGCATTCCTCATCCCATACGAAAGAGACTCCCTTCTTCATGAGATGGGTGAATGGTTGACATCGTCCGGAGAGATTAGAGATGAATCTTCTGATATAAGCTAGCCTGCCTTGGAGGCCTCGGAGTTCGCGGAGATTTCTCGGGGGACCCATCTCCATGATTGCCTTTGTTTTCTCGGGGTCGATGTGAATGCCCTGAGAAGTAATGACGAAACCCAGGAATTTCCCGCTGGAGACTCCCAAGAATGATTTCGTAGGGTTCATCTTTAAGTTGTGTGCTCGCATTAGGTCGAACACTGTCCTGAGATCTTGCAGATGATCTTCCTTCGAACGGCTTTTGACGGCGATGTCGTCGACGTAGCACTCCACTGTCTTACGCAAGTGGTCTCTAAAGATGACGCTCATAGCTCTCTGGTAAGTGGCGCCAGCATTCCTTAAACCGAAAGGCATAAGGTATAGCAATATGTACCAATTGGTATTCGGAATGATGTGTGCTTCTCGTCGTCAGGGAACATCTTGATCTGGTTGTATCCTGAGAAGCCATCCATGAAGGACATACGTTCGAAGCCGCAGGTGTTGTCGATCATGATATCTGTGATAGGGAGAGGGAATTCATCTTTAGGGCATGCCTCATTCAGATTTCGGAAGTCAAAGCATATTCGGATCTTCCCGTTCTTCTTGAGAACTGGTACGATATTGGCTACCCAGTCCGGATACTGCTCTTCGCGAATGAAGCTGTTGGCTATCAGTTTGTTGACCTCGGCTTCAATAGTATTCATGACATCGGGGCGAAACCGTCGTTGCTGTTGCTTGACAGGTTTTGCATCCGGACGAATATTGAGTTTGTGGAGTGCGATCTCGGGATCCAATCCTGGCATATCTTCATAGCTCCAGGCGAACATATCGATATACTCTTTGACGAGTTGGAGCAGCGACTCTCGCTCTTCATCTGTCAGACTCTGGCTGATGAAGATTGGTTTCGGAGAGGCTTCATCACCAAGATTAACTTGTATGACCTCATCCTCGGTGGGAGGTTCTCTTTGCTCGAAACGCTTTTTCCATTGTTCATCTAGCTGTTGGGCCCACGGCTCTAGCTCGAGGATTTTTGGAATGTCTTCATCTTCTTCATAAACGTCGGCGAATGCCATGTTGACTGACAGGGCTTGTCTGAATACGTCTCCGATGCTGGTATCCGAGTCAGAAGTTGGTGACCCGGTCGAATGTGAATGCCAGTCACATTTTTCATCTGAACTTTCAGGGGTCGTCGTGGGTGTCACATACCCTAATCCACATCGAGTCTTGCTATAGTAGTCCCGTAGTTTGCCAGCCGGGACCGGGGGCTTCAAAGGTAATCGTCGTCCAGTACCATAGTTCAAACCCGGTGTCGTTTCCAGATCATACCCCTGTTTCTGCATGAGGTATTTAGATTGGGGGCTGTAAAGATACAGAGGTAGTCTCCCGGCATCCGATCCAAGGTTGACTTCTTCTATGGTGAAGGGATGCGAATCGTCCTTCCGGCCGAAGATGATTGGATGGTCCCCTCCCTCGATTATTCGGTAAGCGTCTTCTGCTGGAGTAAACTGGATTGTGGTGTAGACATTTGTCACCTGTGTGTGTAGGTGAGTGCCTATACCGTGTTCCATAGCGTACATTATACAAAGCTTATTAAGCTCGAGGTAGTTCAAAGATAGCCCTTTATTGATGAAGTAAGGTATCTTTTCTAGGGGATTACATCATCTGTGGAGGGAACATCAGTATGGGCAGCCACATACTTGGCTAGCTCCGGCTCCTCTTTGGCTACCCCCTGTGTGAATGAAGACTGAGAGGACGACCTGGGGAGCTTGATCGTCAGCGGTTCAGCTGATGGTGTTGAGCGTGGAGTTGTTGGCAGACTAGCGACCCCCAGTTTGGTACTCGATGTGAGGCGGGGAGTTGCTGGTTCACTAGAAGTGTCAGATCTTGCATCGGGGTGACGACCCTTCTTGGGAAGGCGTATCGTCAGTGGCTTGTCGGAGGGATTGAGCTTCTCCGTTTGGGGCTGACCGACTCTCAGCAATCTGATTGTTAGTAGCCCCGTTGTGGATCTAGGCACTTGGCCAGACCTTGGAAGCCGGATTATCATCTGCTCTTCTTATGTCGAGAGGATGATTGCGTCCTTACGCAGAGTGACGGTAAGGGGTACAGACCTGCCCGGTTTGCGAGCTTAGAGGTGGATCATCAGAGGCTCTTCTGATCCTGTGGCTGTCTCGGTACTAGCTTGTACATCTCCTTCACCAAGATGCTTCTTCGATTTTTCGTACAGGCAGGAGTCTGAGTAGTAAGATTCGACCCCTTTTAAGGGATCGATATCAGCAAATTTCGTCCTCACGAAGCCGTGTTTGTCAACATATTTGAAGCACTGGTACAGCATGGAAGGCACGATCATATAATCGTGTATCCACGGGCACCCCAAGAGGATATTGTAAGAAGTGTCTACATCTATGACGTAGCAGGTAACTTCGGATTGGAGGTCGCCAATTTGACACTTCAGACGAATCTTCCCAATAGGGTAGCTCCTGCCCGAATTGAAATCGCTGATGGCGGTGTTTGTAGGCGTCAGACGGTGCATTGGGATTAGAAGATGATGTAGCAGACCCTTCGGGATGATGCTTATGGAAGAGCCAGGATCAATGTGCATCCGATCTACCTTTACGTCACCGATGTATCCAGTGTAGTATAGTGGGCGATCGTGCAGATTAGTTTTGATGAGCATGTCCTGCGGAGTGAAGACGATGTTGGGCATTGCTCCCGTGCAGGCGCTGTCTTGGAGATATGCATACAGATTTTCTCCGGTGAGGTTAACTTGAGCCAGGTATGCGTCGGCATTTTGGAGTGCATCGCTCAAAGCCACACGAACATCCTTAGAGAGTCTTAGGAGCTCGTATAATGACAACTTGGCCGGTGTATTGGCCAATTGTGCCAAGATGTCGAAGTCGTAAGGCCTCTCCAACCCTTGGGCTGCCTCTTTTCGGAGGGATTTGTCGAAGCGAGTCTCCCTCGGCCTAGGCTTGTCGGTCGTCGGAGGCTGAGCCGGTCCCGGAGCATCAGTTGTAGTGGGTTGATGATCTTCAGCTGGATTGTCAGCCCCAGGTTGGGATTGCGCCCCAGACCGCGTGACGACGGCTGTAGCTTCCTCGATGTCTGCCGAGATTGTGTGGCAGGTCCTGACTTTTCTACTTTTCTTCTTGTAGGTGGAAGATGGTGTGGGCCGAGTCACTTCTGATACCAAGTCTGGATGGATCTATATGACCTCCCCTCATGATGTGGTAAGGGGCACTAGACCAGCAGCCTGATCTCGGGGAGGTGGAAGATTGGCAATCTCCATTGTCGCCAGAGGGATGGAGACCACCCCGTCTTGAGTTTTCATCGGAGGGAAGCTGCCGAATTGTACGGATACCATATTGGCTGCCACGGTTACCTCTTTGAAATCGATAGCCAGAGCGTTCAAATCGATGAGATTTTGGATGTACCGTTTTAGCTGGTAGCAGTCGTGTGTAGCATGGTGGACGTAGCGATGATAATGGCAGTACTTTGGGTTCTCCATCTCTGCCGATCGCGGTTCCCCTCTTGGTGGAGGAAGCTGAATTCTGTCCCCTTGTATGAGCATGTCCAAGATGGGCTTGACATGACCGTCTTCGAAGGAGTACATGATTTGCGGCCATTGTTTGTCTGCTGGCTTTGGCTCAGGTTTTTATGCTGTATCGGCCACCATAGCCTGCTTTCCCTGCTGTCCCGATTGTTGGAGGGGCTACCCCCATTATCGTTGTTGGGACGCTTGCCCTTGTTCTCTCCGTCTGAGATGTGCAATCCCAGTTGGCGAGCCCTCTTCAGTCGATCTTCGGCGCTTGTGGCACTGATGATGAATGTCTTCCAATCCTTGAATTGACTTTCGTCCATCCAGAGACTGATTGTTGGAAGCAGTCTCTTTTGGCAAATTTCAATTAAGGAGGAATCCGGGTTTCCAGACGGCAACTTCATGGCGGTTTGGCGGAACCGCTCGATGTAGTTCCTTGTCAGCTCTTTCTCTCCTTGGACGACGTCCATGAGGGTGGACATGGTAATGTCCTGCCCTACTTCGTAGAATCTCTCCAAGAACATGCGCTTGAAGCCGACGAAGGAGTGGATGCAATTGTCCGGCAGATTGCGATACCAGTCGAAGGCGACTCCTTCCAATGCCTCGATGAATAATCGTGTGAGAATGGCATCGTCATGGGACAGATGGTCGGTGGTGACCTCGAAGTAAGTGATGTACCGACTTGCTGAGGTCTTGCCATCATAAGGATTAATATTGAACGGCTTATATCTTGGTGGGAATGGAACATCCCTCCATGCAGCAGGGTACGGTTGCCGTATTCTAAGGTCGTGAGAGTTTTCTCGAGCGTGGAACATGGTTCGGGGCTCCTGGACCTCTCTTCTCATTTCGCGTGCTTCGTCCACGGCGGTGAGGGCCGTTGTTTTCGGAGGATTGTTGCCCGGGTTTGGTGCCGCCGAATTTGAGTCCGCATTGACCGCGGGACCCGCGCTTGTTTGGCCAGGCGTCCCTCCTTATAGAGTTGGAAGGGCCGCTTTAATCTCGTCTACAGACTTGACCAAAGCAAGCAATATGGCTTCGAGACTGTCGATGCGCTGGCGATCACTGGAACCACCTTGGTTACTGTCTGTCATGAATACCGTCTTCACATTAGGAGAGATAGACGGAGCGGTGGAGGAAGCGCCCTCCGAATCGTACCCCTATAGTGAGAAGTCATCGGGGTATGTGGGTATGTTCCCTTCTGATTCAGACTCGGAAGAAACAGTACCCCCAGTCTCCGAGTTCGCCTCGTCTTCGGAGTTGTGGATGTCGTCGGGGACGTCGAGGTTTGTTGTATCCGATGGGAGAGTTGTCTCCCCTGGCTCGTCTTCTTGGAACATCGGATTACTGTGGAGGCTCGGAGGAGTGCTACCCCCAGCCCCAGCAACCCCCTGCGTTATGGACGACGAATCTCCCACTGTAGCAGATTTCGTCTTAGAGCGAGTACCTTAGAAAACTCCGGTGGTGGGCACCCGCTTAGACGACAGTCTTTTAGTCGCAGTGGTTGAGATCTTTGGGCTGGGAACATTCGTCTTCTTCCCCCTTCCATCAGCGGGGACTTTCCGAACAGAGTTACAGAAGACGACGGGTAGTGCCTCGTCTTCTGAAGATGGCTGTTGCAGTCTTTGAAAGACAGACTGCCGGTCTTCTTGCATCGTCGTGCTATTGCAGCAGCAGTTGACGATGACTTGGGTGCAGTGACGTCCGTGGGAGGACTCTTTGTACCCCGATGCATCTTCTCTTTCCTTGTGTTTATGGAGGATGGCCTCACGCAAGTTACTTGCTTCGCTGGCTCGGGAATTCCGGGCACGCGAGTGTGTAGGCCTCCTGCCTGCTCCCTGATTCGAAGGTAGCTCGTATACCTGCCTTCGTTCGTTATTGGGAGATGCTTGATAACTATCCCGTCCATTGGCCGCAGGGGACAGGATACGAGTAGCTTTATACAACTTTCCATTAGAGGCCCGCGTGATAATCAGCGGGACGCTCCGATAGTCAGAGATTGGGGCAGCTGACTGGGCTTAGTGAGCCCGCGCTGCCCTAGACTTCTTCTTTTTAGCACTTACGGGTACATAATAGGAAGAGTCCAAGTTGGATACCACAGAGTCTGGCTTATCATCCAGAGAACCATCAGGGTCAGGACCGTATGAGAGACGGTAGAAGACTGATCGAGAGAAGCGTAGAACAGACGCTATGCGGCTAGGATTGGAAACCGTGCAGGCTGTCTGCATGCGGTTGTCTTTAGCTATCGGATGAGTTATTCTTGTGCGACTAGGAGTCACGACCGTGCAGGCTGGCCGCATGCGGTTGGCAATTGTGGCTGCATGGGTTTTCTGCAAGCGATTGACTTCAGTAACCGCATAAGTTTTATCCATGCAGTTGGCAACTGTAGCCGCATAAGCTATACGACTGACAGATGTGGCTGTATGAGTTTTCTTCATGCGGCTGGCGGATGTAGCCGCATGAGCTTTCTTCATGCGGCTAGCACCCTTATGCGGCTCGGATCGCATAGAGTTCCTCTTTGCCCCTGCAAGTCCAGCATCATAGTGTTTTCTTCTACCGGACTTGGGAATAACAGAGTTGTCTACGGTCTGAAGTGGGGCCGCAGGAGAGTCTTCCCCGCCGTCTTGAGCAACAGAGGGTATCTCTGCAAGAGCTTCAGTAGGAGCGAATGATCGGGGTCTCCACTCCTTGCGGGTCTTCTTCGTGCGGGCTTGCTTCTGGACCGGGCCAACGCTCTTGTCGGAGAGCATTTCTTCAAACGCCTGTTGGTCCAAACGGACAACCATCTTCTGTTGCGTGGAGCCAAGCTTGGATACATCCGACTGCGTCACCAACTCCTCAGCCGTAGAAAAGTTTGTCCCCAGCAGAGTCGCCATCGTGTTTGCCATGAAATATAAAAGAGCAGAACAGTTTTATGGGAGGACTAGACTTTTACATCACGTTACAAACTCGCTTGTACAAAGAAAGCCTAGGGACGAAAACCTAGGTACAGCAATCTAAGTACAATTGTTTATTTTTGATTCTGGGGGGTGACGGTAGAGGCTCGGGAAAGCGACGGCAGCTCTGCCTTACTCCTTGGATGATCGGACGTAGCCTTGGCTCCTGTGACGAGATGCTTGGCGTTGACGAAGAAATGCTCTTCTTGCTCTCCTCGTATTGCTCTTCTGGCTTCTCTCTCTCTGGATTGATCTCTGTGTATTTTTCTCTCTGATTATTGGGGGAGCGTCCTTTTGCAAGGGAATGGCACCTTGCTATTTATAATAGTGAGGGGCATCATTAGGGTTTGCAATGATTGCCCATTCTCTAAGTGGCGGCGGCCTGGTAAATGATCAATCTGGGCCATCAATCTTGAACGTGAAGGATCTGGGCCCTTAATGAGGATTATGCCATATCATGTCAGTAATTAATGTTGATTGCAATAAATCCCCATCATGATGATTTGTTGATGTCCGTAAATCTAAATGAATCAATTTAATTCATTCTCTTGCCACGTGTCCCAAATTATTGGGATCTGACCCAAAATTTGATTATCTTTAGGACACGTGTCCTGTCATCATTGTTGAGCCGCATGAGGAGCGTTCATATTTGGGCCGCATGAAGGTCGTCATGACCGAGCCGCATGAATAGTCTCTATACTCGAACCGCATGGAGGTTGTCATGACCGAGCTGCATGAATATGTTCATGACCGAGCCGCATGGGGGTCTTCATGGCCGAGCCGCATGAGAGTCTTCATGATCGAGCCGCATGGGTTTCTTCATGGCCGAGCCGCATGGGGGACCTTCATGATTGAACCGCATAGGTTTCTCTGCACTGGCCGCGTGAACTCGTCTAGTCTGGCCGCATAAACTTGCCTCGAAGCTGCAAAGATTTTCTTCAGTTCCCTAGGAAGATAGTGCCCTTGTGTCAGTCATCATGACTACTTTACGTCAGGGCTGTCAGCTGTCATCTGTCAGCCGTCAGAGCATTAATTGTGTTTGAATGACGCTGGGTACAGCTGTTCAGAAAAGACACGTGGCTTCCCTCTGCGGGCCGCATGGAGTCCACTCGAACTGCCTATATATTTGAGCCGCATGGGGCTCCTGAGCCGCATGCGACTCCTTGGCCGCATGGATCATTTTTCTCTTCTTTTTCATGCTTCTACATACTGAAAAGCAATGATTTGAGTATAAGTGGGAGATTGTTAGAGTTATATACTAAAAGCAACACTTTTGTAGTAACCTTATTTTCTTAAATTTTGAATGAGAATCATATGTGCAAATGTTTGCATATTGTATTTGTTACAAGTGTTAATACAAATGTCTAATATTCTATATTATAGATAATATGGTGTGTGGTGCCACACAGAAGATTATATTATCAGTTTCCTATAGAATATATAAATAGTTCACAACCTAGATGGACTTGGACAATCTATTGGAAAGGTTGTAGTGTAATCTGGTATTTGTCTATGTTGACTATAGGTTTATACTAGTACACTTTGTGTGTATTGAACAGGACCACTTGAGTTTGTTCTCTTTGTACTGACTACATAAGAGAACAAACACCTCTGTTATTATGGATGCTTGTGCTCTTAATCTAGATATAATAACAGACATATATATACAATGTGCATTACTTTGACTCATGAAAGAGTGAGATTCATTATGGGTCAACAACCTCCATGAATTGGGTAATAATATTGTATGTATGATGGGTTGTTGATTATAAATGAAATCTATGTCCCGATACATCGGGTTGATGATGTCCCCTTAAGGAGCTCATAAGGATTGTCATGTAAACCCTGCAGGTGGATTATATCCAACATGACAACTAAAATTGAGTGGTACTACTTAAGGATAAAAGATGTCGAATCAATATAGTTGTCAGCAACTTAATTTGATCGACGGACATTCGATATCTTAACATGAGGAGCCAAACGAGCATATAATAAAAGGAGCCCACAAACATAATTTGGGATTAGGGAGGTAGTGCAATAATAGCTCGTTAGTGGACCGAGCTATTGTTAATGGGCCTGGATTGTGTGTTCGGACTGAACACAGGATATCCAGATCCGTTAGGAGGCCTAAACCTAATTTCTCTTCATGATCCCTGCCGTAGCATATATATATCCTCTATTCTCTGGCCACCAAATTACTGATCAAAAATCTGAAGCTTTCTCTAAATTCGTGATTCACGTAAAGAGAGAAAGAGAGGGCTGCCAAGGAGAAGAAAAGGTTAGGAGATCGTCGCCCACACATCGTCCAACTCGAGGAAGGAATACGTGCAGAAGATCTTGGGATCGTCCCTCGAGATTGCCAGGAACTACTTGTCTTCTTTCCGCCGTAGGTATAATTCGTGAACCCTAGTTTCCGCCTATGAAGGGTTAGAACACGTATTAAATCTGTTTAACTTTCTATAGATCAATACGCACACCAATGTAAGGGTCCTGGGAATCCCCAGTTCTATCAGTGATGACTAATCCTAATTCGAGTGTTGAATGATACTCAAAGGATGAGGACTGAAACATGTAAGTTCAAGTTGACTGAACAATATATATATGACTCATATAACTATATCATATGGCTGCTATACAAAGATGGCTAATATATGAGACTAATACGTTATTGCAATGACTGATACAATATAACTTAGGTAATCCTCCAACCTCAAACCAGTTAACTGATGCAATAAAGGTGAGGGACTGAACCCAATGACAGAAGACTGACTGATACATATGAATATATGGACTGAAACAATGAAAGTATGGACTGACTGATATAATACTCATTTCCTGCCTCATATCAGTCCACAAACATATCCAACAGTCCACATATGCATATTAACTGTCCACACTAGTCTTTTCACCCAACCAATACAATACATCAACACAATATCCTCTTTTAACACTAAACAATTACAAAGATGATAATCTATATTAATATACTCCTAAAAGTAAGTATCAAAATTGAATTTAAGAACATGGGGTGTTCCTTTGGTCATTTTGCCAAACACTTAGCGTGTGTGTCGGACATGTTGTGATACGCCCACGATACGCACTCCAAATGGATTCAAACTTGATCCAAATCACACCCACACATTCTAAATCACAAGTATGACCTAATTAACCTATTCATAAATCCCAGAAATGCTATTCTCGGATTTTCCCCAAAATTGGGTCAAATATAAAGGGGAAAGTCTCTAAATGGAAAGGGAAGAGTCAAAACTTCTCACCATTGGCAACCCTAATGCATGGGGGTTCCTATTTGATGCATCTATACTATTTAATGTAAATTTGAGGGTTTAGAATGCATATACCTATTGGAAGATCCCAAGATCTAGAAGTCCTCAAGCTCCAAGTGCTCCAACCTTCAAAGCTTTGCTTCTAGAGCCTTCTACTTTCTATGGAAAAAGATTGGAACAAATTTGGACTAATTTGAGTGAGTTTTGATGGTGGGAATAATTTGGGGAAGAAACTTTCCAAATTAGGTTATGGTTTCAAAAGGAAAGATGAAGAAGAAGAAGAAGAACTTATTCTTCTTATAGTCTAGGGGCATGCTATGGCCGGCCATATGTATTCTAGGTTAGGGTTAAGGCTAAGGTGAAATGTCTAGGAAGTACTCCTATCTTGTCATGACAGGTTTAGAGAAAAAGGATTTTTTTTTTCTTTCTAATTAGGTATTTAGCCTAATTTCTAAATAACTTTGCTAGTCTAACTAGAGACTAACTAAACTTAATGAAATGGGTTTGAGGAAAGTCTAGCCTCACTAGTTAGGTCTACTATGGTCATGACTAAACATCTAGTCTATCTAGTTAAGGTAGCTCTACGGTTAACATATCATATGTCGCTAGCAAAATAATTAATTAAAATAATATAATTATTCATAAAACACAAAAGTATAAAATACCCTTATTATAGAATGTGATAGTGATAACTTCGGGTCAACTTAGGCCATTTTGATCATTATCGTAATTCTAGGCCCAACTTCCAACTTGATTTCGGGACTTGACATAGATCGAAGTTGTATGATGCAATATATGGTTTTGATCCATTTTGAGTCTACGACGCACATGCCTAGGGTGTACCATCCAATCGAATTTTCATGTGCTACTTATTTGCAAATGGCACATGAGACTCATTAAATTAATTTTTTTTGGGTCCAATTTGACTAGAAACTCACTAAACTAGTCAACCCTACTAGTTAAAGCCTAACTAAGATTACCAAAACTAAGTAGACATATATTTAAGTAAATTTTAGAGATTAAATTACAGTCATGTGCAATATTTTATATACCTCTGACTTGGTCAAACAACTCTGTAAAATAGGAAACCTATTACCTTAGTTATGTTTGGAGGCCAAATCCTACCCGAATTAGTTCAAACGTAAGCCCAAACCCTTGTAATATAAATACCAACAAAACCCTAACATATTCCCCTCTCGTCATAACCGCCAGCACCATCCAACCCCCCTACTTGTGCATGCAGCCAACCCTCTAAGGCTGACCCCTACTCCACCAAACCCAATTTTTTTTAAATTATTTTTAGCTATTTTATTATTCATTATTATGAGTGCATTTTAGAAATTCCTGAATTAAAAGTTGGCTAATTAGGAACTCACGAAGAAAGAGTGGCAAATCTGTTATAAATTAGAAGTTGAATGGCATTCTTGTAAATACTATGGCAGGATAATAAGTTTTAGTAATTTCCTAGTAGCCTTTAGCCTAAGGATTAGAGTAAAAACTTTCTAGAATTAATTAGTTAGTTAGGCATATATTTAATTAACATGTGCTCTTAATTAATTAGCATGTGCTCTTTAGTTAGTTATAACTAACTACTTCTAGACTATTCGTAGCCCATATGATTCTTGGGCCTATGGTTTGGGACCAAGCCTATAAATAGGACTAATCCTCATTAGTGCTAATCATTCCCAAATTTTTATAAGTCCTAATGACTGTGTCCCAATTGTGTCAGTGTCCATATTTATTTCATTGACATCCCTAGCTATTACATTTACATTTCCTCGTGTCCAACACAAAACAAAACGATTCCCAACCCCACAAAATCCACAAATTACATCATCTTCTTTATGTCCCGGGTCCGACCCTGAGGACACGAAACTCCATACATTTTCGACAACCCTTTTCTAACGTGCCATGTTGTATCCTTGCCATAGGATACTGACAACCAATCCATCACAGAAAACCCTAACCTAAATTTTGTGCAGCCATCGCCATGGTCGTTCTTCCTCGGTTAACCACTGGAGTTCGGCCGCTGCGAGCCACCTCTGCTGCAGACTACGCTGCTCACTTCGTTGACACATCTGCTGGCACCGGTTACTAGAGTTCCTAATCGAGTCGCCGTCCTCGAGCGCCACGATGGCTCGAGTCTCGAAGAGACATTTGTATCAACTCGAGATCCAATTCACCATTTCTCCTCGGCAAGTCCACCCTTTCCTAGAGCCGCCACCAGCTCATCATTACCATCTCCTCTGTCGCCTCGTCGTTGTCTGACTGGAACCCTAGTCTAGATCCAGCCCTTCCTCTTGTCGATGATGCTCACAGCCGCCTCCTCAGTACACTTCCTGGAGAACCACCACTTCCCGTCTGCAGATCCAGCGATAGCTCATCTTCCCTGATCTCCACCAATCCACTGCCTCTGACCCATTCCTCCTCCCCTGCCTGACCTTGATCCCTGTGCCTTTGGTCCTTGAGTGTTGTCCGAGCTACCGCTTCTCCTCGAGTGTGCCGCCTCGAGCGCAGCTCACCGTCGAGAGCTCCGCCACTCAGCTTTGCCTCGCCGACCACGGTGAGCTTTTTTTTCCTTCTTCTTCCCTCTCATCTTTCTTTCAGATTCTTCTTCTCCTTTTTTTTTAGATGCACTCTCTCTTCTTTGGAATAATAGAATGAATGGGTTTTGTTGGAATAAGGGTGTATAGGCTGATTTGTTGGACTACCTTTAGATGGGCTAAAGTCGGTTTCTAGTAAGGAGTTGTGGTTGGCTTGAGCCCATAGATTAAACTCATTTTTTAGTCCGAGCTTACAACTGTGGGCCAGTCCACTCCCTGGGATCAAACCCATTGGGCCAGGACTAGTTACAAGCTAAATTAAGGGAATCAATATGTAAGCCCATGTTATTTATATATTTTAAATTAAGGATTTTTAAACACAAATGACATTTTTAGCCTTAAAATAATTTATTATGATTATTAGGAATTTTCTAAAATTTATAAATATTTTTTAAATATTTTTTAAAGGCTAAAATATCATTTTATAATTTTTAAAATTAGTTTTGAAATTGTTTAAATTATTTTTATAGTAGTTTGCAATTAATTTAAATGTTTTTAAGTCAAACTACAATATTTGATTTGTTTGTGCAAATTTAAATTTGCACAAAACACGGTGGGGGTTAGATTGCAAATCTAAAATTCGCAAATAGCTAAGGCGGTGGACTGTTTTGCAATTTAAGAATTTTGGGGGGTTTTTATGGAAAACCACCCATATCTTCGGCTGGCCATTGGCCGAACGCCAACCGGCCACACGACGGAACCCTAACCCTAACCCTAGATCCTAAATCCTATACGAAAACCCCAAATCGACCCCAAATTCTTGCCTATAAAACTCCCCCCATTCGAAACCCTAACCATATTCCTCTCTCCGACCGCCCTAGCCGCCTCTCTCGACCAAAACACCCCAACACCCTCGCCGAAAACCTAGATCTACCCTAGCCGTCGATCCAGCTGTCATCAGCCGCTCCGACCATCGCTGAACTATTCGTCTCGACGAGATGAACGCGTCCCTATTTTTTTCCGGCCATCCCGACGTTTTCTCCGCCGCGCAGCAGCCCCGAACGCCAACCATCGTCGGACACATATGTGTTGTTTCACCTCAGCTTCGACTCTGTGTCTCAGTTTCACATACCCGTGTCGCCTCATGTCGTAGAGTGCGTATGTGGCCTTGGATACGGGAGACTCATGTCAGAACGTGGCTATTCGCCTCGGACACAAGACTCGTGTCAGATGCAATCTTTTCGTGTCCCTAACTGTCAGGACACGAAACTTTGGTTTTGGGTTTCTGGTTTGATTATGTTTATTGGGTTAAAACCCATTTGTTAATGGGTTTGGGTTTACTGTGCATAATGGATTTGGTTACTGTATTGTCGGGTAGGGCTCGGTCCAGTGGGTTTGGAGATTTTATATACTGTTTATATATGTATATGTATATGTATATGTATTTTATATTTATAATGTTATATACTTTTATATATTTTATATACTATTTATATATATATCTATATATATATATATATATATATATATATATATATATATATATATATATATATATATATATATATATTTATATATATATATATATATATATATATATATATATATATATATATAAATTTATGCTGTATTTTATATATATAAATTTACATGTTATTTTATTGTCAATAAATAATATTAATATGTATATTTTACTGCATTAAAATATATTATTATATTATTATTTACTTACGTACTTAATTTCGTATTTTTATGTATTCTGTTAAATATGGTCATTTGAGCCCAGACCTAGTATGGGTTTTGTGGACTCAAATGAGTCTAAATACATTCAAGGTCTGTACGAGTTATATCGGACTTGATTCATGGCCTTGGGTCCCGTATCTGGGCTTCGGTTCAATTTCGTATACATGGATAAATATATTAAATAATTATTTATTTATTTTCAAAAATTGTACCTTGCTGTAGTTGAATTTTTACACAGTATATAATTGTTGTACAAATATAGAAAAAAATTATTTAAATACTATATTAATTTATATAATTTAATATAATTTTTTCAGGATTTAGTTTTATTCTTGACATTTTATAACAATGGGAAAATAGAACTCATTTTAAAAGTACTTATGTTTACTGATTTTTAATAAATATCCACAGTAGTTTATAAATTCCAGAAAAATTAGTATAAATTTCTATAATTAACAAGGATCATTTTGGATCTTTATTTTATATATATTTAAACATTTTGACTATCTTAATAATTGTTGGAACACAGTGTACAGTATGATTTATTAATTAAATAATTATGTCTTGTGAAGTTATGTGTGATTTTGGGATATTTTAGTATTGGGACCTTACCCTATCTTAGTATAGAGACCCTAAAAATTTGGTTTAGGTATTTTGTCACCCCACATTGGTCTCATATGCTAAAGTCATCATTTGGCTAGGTGTCCAGTTAGAAAGTCGTATCACACCACTAGTGTTGTAGTCTTGAGCTTAGTATAAAAACTAAGATTATATATCCTTTTTGACAGTGATAGGACGCCGGACATCTATAGCTTCATATTCATACCCTTGCTTTGCACAAGGCAAGTACCCCTACAAACTTTACTTACTACATGTAATGAATTGCGTATGAACTATGTTAATACAGTTACTTAAAATAAAAAATCATATCTTACATGTTTCTATGTACCCACCGTATGTTTCACATGCTTTAAAACTGTTCTTGTATTTCTCACATGTTATAACTTGGGTTATGGGAAAACTGATAGCTGAGTACGTGATCATGCCCCCTTCTCCCGTACGTATGTATCGAGCAAGGTCGTATTACATGCATACCTTGTCGTAGGCCATTATCTCGCATTTCTGTATGTATGTACACCTATGCTTAAGACTTGTACGTATGTACAATTTATTACATGTAGACTTGTACACTGGTACATTTTATACCTATTGACGATCACGTGCCTGCTTCAGCTTTAAATATTACATGTACATCTGTCGCCATGACAAATGTATCTTCTACATGATAGATTGTGATATGCCATAATTCCTGTTCATTACACCTCTGTTCATTCCACGCTCCGTATATTTAGTTTGTAGAATCAGTACTTGCTCCCTTCCTGACAGGAAACGTTACAGGTATACTTATCGAGGAGGAGTTGCTATGTGATTCCTATTATGGGGTCACCATTGAGGATCAGGCTTTAGCCCATGAGGATGTACCTACGGGGAAACTCGTCTAATTTGTTATTTTAGGTGCTCCGGACTTTGAGAGCAGGACTATTTAGACTATGTATTTTGTTACTGGACCTGTATCCAGTTTTACATTTTGGTTATGTATTTTGAACATATTCGTATGTTAGATGTTGTGTTGTGATGATTTCTTCAATATGACAAATGGAACTGTTAGCACACTTTGATCTTTTACTGTTTACTTTTAAAAGAACAGCTTACTACGCTATAACTCAAGCGTAGGCTGGACATGCCTCAATCCGTCCCAACAATTTGGGTAGCGGGTCGTGACATATTTTTAGTGGTGGTCCATGCAGGTCTTCGACTTAAATTGTTTGGTTACACCAAGCATAACTGCAACTAGGATTATAGGATAACTTGATAAAAACTAGGAACAGCATCTAGAACACCTAGAGGATTCCTAGGATTGCAACATAGGAAACTCATCACAGCATAGGACCGTTATTATAAATTAGATTTTTTTTGTGATTGTTTACTTAAAAAGTTCTTATAGTTCTTTTATTTTCTATTAGATGGTGCTCACACGCTCATCCCAGTATGCCACACCTGAAAATAGCATACTTTCTATCCAGTCAGTCGACCAGTTGACCGGAGCACTTCCACCTCCACCTACCATACACCTCCACTCTATAAATCTACCAACCCAGATGCCTCTACCACCTCCTACATCACAGTCCTAGCAGGACCAGATGCTTCCACCACCACCTGCTGCTATACCTGCCCAGACTTCTGCCACTCTCAACCGGAACCAGCTACTTACTCTGATCCAGGGGTTCCTAACGATCCATCAGGAGCAGACCACCTTACTTCGCCAGAGCATGGAGCGCTCTGAATAGCGTACCATGATCCCACCACCGGTAGAGCTACGACCGAGAGCGGGGAATATCAAGGACTTCATGAACTTAAACCCCAAGGAGTTCATGGGGACCGAGGGCATCATAGTCGCAGATGACTGGTTGGACTCAGTAGAGAGGAAGCTCATCGGAGCTAGGTTGCCGGGTGACCTTCAGGTTAAGGCAGCGAGATTTCTGCTGACAAACTTAGCAGGAGTCTGGTTCAGGAATGAGACACTATTTGCGAGAGGGGGAGCTACCTGGGATCAGATCAAGACCCAGTTCAAGAAAAAATTCTTCTCGACTACCGCTAGAGTAGCCATGGGGCTACAATTCAAGAACCTCCAGCAGGGGAACCATTCTGTTGACGATTATGTGGCGGAGTTTAGCCGTTTGAGACGTTTCGCCCCTAGCCTAATTTCAGACCCAGAGGAGATGGCACGTAAATTTTGCCATGGTCATGTCCCAGGCATCGGCATCCTCCTAGTGGCAAACGGGACGACTGACTGCTACCAAAGCCTGGGGTTGGCCCGGGAGATAGAGAAACATCTTCTGTCTTATAAGAGGCCAGCTTTCGGACACAACGAGGGACCTTCCAAGCGCCAGGCTTTCCAGCCGAGAGCACCGGTATCGCACCAGCAGGCATACCATCCTCCCGTACTACATCACCCAACCCCAGTTAGAGCTCCGGGACCACAGCAGCAGAAAGGAACTGTGTGTTCATATTGTAGGAGGCCAGGGCATAACTATGCCATCTGCAGGAAGAAGTTGAGATAGTGCTTAGCTTGTGGGTCTACCACCCATCATCTTCGGGATTGCCCAGCAACGAGGCGCCAGGCACGGGACCGCCTAGGGGACCACCGCTCCCGACCCAGCAGCAGCGGTTTGGGCAGCATCTGCAGCAGCAGCAGAAAGGACCCCAGGGGAAGGCTTATATTCTAGCTCTTGAAGCGGAGCCGGAGCATGTTTCAGAGCCAGATTATTTGGCCGATGTCATCACATGTCATCTTTATTTGCATACTTTTCTCGCCATATGCTTGTTTGATTTTGGTGTATCATATAGCTTTCTGTCATTAGAATTTTTACAAAAACACCATTTAGTAGCTACATCCACCAAGGAGATAAGTAGAGTAATGACAGGAGGCAGACCAGTACCCATTAGAGTTATCTATGGATGCTCTACTACTATAACTGGGAGAGAGTTTGGGGGACGATTCTTTGTGATGCCACTTCTCGGATATGATATCATATTGGGAATGGATTGGCTTAGCTACGCTCACGCAGGTATAGACTGTCATGAGGGTAGTATTATGTTCAGTCCCTCCGGAACGACACCATTCAGTGTCAGGAGGACCGGACCGAAGATTAGCCTAGAGACGAACTGTTGTGCTACAGTTGGAGAGCTAGCACCGCCACACCCTATCATTGGGGAGTTTATGGATGTATTCCCAGAGGATCTTTCAGGACTTCCACCTGACAGAGATGTGGAGTTCACTATAGATTTAGTACCGGGCTCATCACCAATATCCCGGGCTTGCTATAGAGTGAACCCCAAGGAGGCCGTCGAGATGAAGAAGCAGATCGATGACATGTTGAAAAAGGGTTTCATCCGATCTAGTGTTTCTCCAGAGGGAGCACCAGTGCTCTTTGTACCGAAGAAGGTATAGGAACGAAGTCGTAAAGCAGAATACTCTAGAGGGGGGTGAATAGAGTAGGCAGCGGAATCTTGCTAATTAAAAACTTGTTAGCAGTTAGATAATAGAAATAATAATAATCACAAAGTAATAACTGTAAAGAAACGAGTGATCAGAAGGCAAACGCAAACACAGAGATTTATACTAGTTTCCCTCTTGTGAGGACTAGTCCAGTCGGAAGAACTCTAGCTTCCAATTGAATCCATTATTGGAAAATCCCGCAAGTTTTCATACGAAGTCCTTGCAACTTCTATAGACGTGAGCTTTGATACGAAGAACTCGACCAACTTCAGTTTTGAAGAGTCTTTCTTCAATCAAGCCTCTTGATTATAATTTCTCTGAAATCTTCTAGACCGTACTGTACCGATAAATTGATTAGAGAATTGTAACTGGCTTAGGATTTGAAAATGAAAGCTTTTTAGAACTCTTTGGAAGAAACGTAAGCTTTTAGAAGAGAGAAGATGAAAGTGAATGAGTGATTTTAAATGATCAGAATTCCTCTCTATTTATAGTTTTTCTAAAGACAGAACTCTGACAGAATTCGGATAGAACTCTTTGTAACAAACAGCAACAGAAGGGAGACCAAGTTCAAAATCCAACGTTCACATAACTTTTACCTTGGTCGAACTCTGGCCGAGTACTGTCAGGGTTGGTCAGGTTAATTTTATGAACAATATTTTTGGCTTTTTGAAAATCCTTCATAAGCTTTTTTGTAAATAGCAGATATTTTTCAAAAACATAGGTCATTTTAAAAATAATAGGTTAGTTTTGATAAACGATTTCGGATAGCCTATTTGCCAGTACGACTTGGTGTATAATGTATTCCTAGACTCAATAAAAATAAAAATTATATTGCGTAAGGAAATACAGTCTTGAGTGGCAAACATAGCTTCGGTCTTGAACTAAGTAGATATCCAATCTTGATCAGTGTCCAAAACGTCTTTAGTAAACATCTGAATTATTCCGTATATCAAGACAGAGTATGATCAATTATTAAAATCAGGTTTAACCATGACCAATGGGCCAACAATCTCCCCCATTTTGATAATTGACAAACCTTGACCGATATAACATCTTTGGTCTTTTTCAAATCAAAATTATACCGATATAATGAAATGTAGCAAAAAAAAATTGTTCATAACTTGTATTCATGAAGATGTTAGATCTTTATTTCTCCCCCGTTGTCACTTAGCAAAATAATTACAAAGAGAAAGTTCCCCCACAATATATGTGTAAGTTACAATCAGTAAAAAAACACAAAAAATATGAATAAAAACTTCAACATAGGCATGGTATAAATATCACAGACAAAAATAAGATAAGCAGATGATAATTGTCACAGGCAGTTTAAATGGAAGCATACAAAGATAATGCTATAATAAAATCTGAACTGAAGAAAATGCTGAACTAAAGCATATAACATGTCCATAAAGAGGTCACAAATCATAACCAAATAATAAAACAGAAGTACTGATACTAGCTTGAAATGTCGAAGCATTTCCAAGTAAACAAAGATAATAAACTCAGTCTCAATAGAATGACAAATCAAAAATCATCCTCATCATCATCGTCATCAACTACAGTGCCAGCATGTCCAGATGGACCAGCTCCAGATGTGCCAGCTCCAGAGGTGTGTGGAGTAGCACCAGAAGTACGATACCAATCGTAAGCATTCTCTGGCTAGAACAGAGAGTAGACCGCCTCATCATCAATGCGGTAACCAGATACAGAAGGGTCTCTAGGAAGAGAGCTAGCAGAATGACCCGTCTGAGCAAATCTGAGATCGGCAAATGAGTTGGCAATAGCCTGGAACCGAGTCACGTCACGAAACTCATGTTCCCTGGAAGTGTCAACAAATAACGTCTGCAGATCCGATAGGTGCTAATGAATACCCTCAAAAGTCATAGTGTAAGACTGAGGAGGAACATGTGCAGTAGGAGTAGGTGCAGGAGGTGGAGGAGCAGTGGCAATACTGCGACGAGAAAGCTTGAGGAACTTGGGCTCAGGGTCCAGAGCACAAGTGGATAAGTCTATATCAAAATGTTGAAAGATACGTGGGATAAGAATCGCATAAGAGAGGTTGCGGTCTCTTCCGCGACATCTACGCATTATTTGAATGATAGTCTTAGGGGCAGAAAAAGGAATCTCCTTAAGAATGTAATATAGGGCAGAAAGTTATAGTGTAGTGACATCATCTTTTGAAGTGGATTTAGGAAGTAGAGTGGAATAGATGATGCGATGTAACTCGTAGTTAAACAAGTTCAAGTTATTGGCCTTGAACTTTTCAGGACGAGCACGTACGGGCGCACAAAGCTCATTCTTGAAACTAACAAGAGTCGTACCCTCGGGAAAATCGAAGTCGATAATATCATCGAGTGGGGCACCTTCGTTTGGAATACTAAGGGTTTTCGCTAGCAACACATCATTGAACTCGATATCGATCCTGCCAACATGAGTTCTTGAGGTAAAAGTGTCTAATACGAAGTTACAATAGAACAACTAAGGGCATTAGTAGCTAAGGGAATTATAGGGTAGCAAGATGGTGTAACCCTAATGCCTCAAAGAAGGGACGGTGTTCAGAAAATATAATCCATTTAATCGAAGAGCCGGTACATATAGTGCGCATAGCAAATCGGCATACCAAAGCAATGCTTGGTCATGAGTTTTGAAATAAAACTCATCCGATACCCCGTCATTCGATTAGACCGGGAAAAAGAGGGAATCCGTGTTCGGATCAGAAAACGAAGCCTCTTCACTGGCATGGGTCTTCTTCCTCTTGAAAGGATTGAAACCCTTAGGCATTCTTTCCCAAAACTAAGAAACCCTAAAAATTTGAAAGTGGAGGAGAAAAGGAATTATACCTTCCGAGAATCAAGTATGTTGTAGAGGACGCGATTCTCCGCATGAATCCAAATTTTGGATAGAAATATCCACGTAGATTAGAAGAAAAGGAGTGGAGAATTGCTAGGGTTTGGGGTGTTCTTCGGCTGCTGCTGCTGTGATGAGAAATTAGTTTGGAAGTGATTAAGAGGAGAAGGCCTCGGGTTCTGGTTTAAAACGCATACAGCACCAACAGAACTCTGGCCGAATTTGGACCGAACTCGGGCCGAATTCGCCTAGGGTTCTTCTGGTTTTTTTAAATATGTGGGCCATATCTTTTTCATCAACTCATTTCAAATATTTAATTCAAAGTTTAGTAATTTTAAATTTCAAATAATATAATTAATATTATTTTATAAATTAATTTTCTTTACTCAACATCTGTTTCAGATTAGCTGTAGGAGTACTGTTCTAGCTAACGGAGGTTCACCGGGGAACACTTAAGTACCACTTCGCTTCGACCATAGTCGTGGTGACAGACAGACACTTTTTAGGCTTATCTCGAAAACAGTTATTGAGTATTGAGTATTGAGTAAATTAAATAGTAAAACAAAGTTAATTAATATTATTGACATCTAAAATTCCTAATTCTCGACGTAAATAATTGAAACGATCTTCCGCTAGAGGTTTTGTGAATATGTCTGCCAATTGATTCTGTGTGTCTATGTATACAAGGTCTATATCTCCATTTTGTTGATAATCTCTAAGAAAATGATGTCGAATCTCGATATGCTTAGTATGAGAGTAATATACTGGATTCTTAGTCAAATTAATAGAACTAGTTTTATCACAGAAAATGGGTATGTATGTTAAATACAATCCATAGTCTTCAAAATTTTGTTTCATCCACAAAATTTGTGCAC
The DNA here is from genome assembly GCA_029216955.1 of Iris pallida. NCBI lineage: Eukaryota > Viridiplantae > Streptophyta > Magnoliopsida > Asparagales > Iridaceae > Iris > Iris pallida. The sequence goes on from JANAVB010010085.1 coordinate 46,193, forward strand.
AACAACGTCCTGCGGCGATATATTCAGCCTAGGTTGTTGATAATGTGACAGAATTTTACTTTTTGCTAAACCAAGAGACTAGGGCTTTTCCTAGGAAATGACATGTGCCGCTGGTATTTTTTCTATCTACTTTGCATCCGGCAAAATCAGTATCAGAATAACCGGTTAGGTCAAATGACGTGGTTTTGGGATACCATAAACCGATAAAAGAGGTGCCTTTAAGGTATTGAAAGATACGCTTAACTGTACACAGATGTGATTCCTTAGGATTGGCTTGAAAACGTGCACACAAGCAAACACTAAACATAATGTCTGGTCGACTAGCAGTTAAGTATAGTAAGCTACCGATCGTACCTCAATACTTACGTATGTCGATGGGTTTGCCTTGTTCATCAATATCAAGCTTTGTTGAAGTCGCCATTGGAGTGCTAAGTGGTTTGACTGCTTCCAGGTCGAACTTCTTTAATAGATCTTTTGTGTACTTTGCTTGATTTATGAATGTCCCATTGTTGGTTTGTTTGATTTGCAGTCCGAGAAAGAATTTCAGCTCTCCTATCATGCTCATTCAAACTCATTCTGCATACACTTTGAAAAGTCTTGACAAAGAGATTCATCAGTGGATACAAAGATAATATCATCTACATAGATTTGAATCAAAAGAATATTGTTATTCAAAGATTTTATAAACAGTGTAGTGTCAACCTTTCCCTTTGAAAAATCGTGGTCAAGTAGAAAAGAGCTTAGACGATCGTACCAAGCACGACGGGCTTGTTTTAAACCGTATAAGGCATTCTTCAACTTGAACACATAATTAGGATTTTTGAAATCAGTAAAACCTGGAGGTTGAGCTACATAAACTTTTTCTTCTATAAAACCATTCAAAAATGCACTTTTAACATCCATTTGAAATAACTTGAAATTATGTAAACATACAAATGCACATAACATGCGAATGGATTCTAATCTCGCAACTGGGACATAAGTCTCATCGTAGTCGATGCCTTCTTCTTGATTGAATCATTGAGCTACGAGTCGAGCCTTATTACGAGTCACTAAACCATTCTCGTTCAGTTTGCTTCGGAATACCCAATGGGTGCCAATGACCGAATGATCAATGGGCTTGGGAACAAGTTCCCAAACTTGATTCTGTTTGAATTGGTTTAATTCCTCTTGCATAGCATCTAACAAAAAATTATCACTACATGCTTCTTCAATGTTTTTGGGTTCAAGCTGTGAAATAAAAGCAACACAAGAAGCTATATCTTTATTAGAGGAACGAGTACTTACACCCTTCGTAATCTCACCAATTACCAAGTCCTTTGGATGATCTGTCAAGAATCTCATCTCTTTTGGCGTAACCTCAGGATTGCTAGTTCCGACTTCTTTGCTTAAAAGTTCTGCATCTTTGTGTGAAGGTTTTATAGTAGTTGTACTTGGTATAATCACGTCTTCATTGTCGTCATCGTCTGAATGTTGATTTAGTTCATCAAACTTGACATTAATTGATTCTTCGATGATCATGGTTCTCTTGTTGAAGACTCTGTACCCTTTGCTCTTTGTTGCGTAACCTAAAAATATACCTTCATCAGCATTTTCATCAAATTTATTCAGATTGTCTTTAGTATTAAGAATAAAGTATTTACAACGAAAAATCTTAAAATATGAAACAGTTGGTGTTCTATCAAACCATAGTTCATAGGGAGTCTTCTTCAATATAGGTCAAATTAGAACCCTATTAAGAATATAGCACGCTGTATTGACAGCTTCAGCCCAAAAGTATCTAGGTAGACTAAGCTGGTTCAACATTACTCTAGCCATTTCAGATAGAGTCATGTTCTTACGTTCCACAACTCTATTTTGTTATGGAGTCCTAGGGCAGACAAATTCATACAAATACCCGTGTGTGTCACAGAATTACTTAAACTCTGCATTCTCAAATTCACCGCCATGATCACTACGAATGCAAGTAATCATGAAACCTTTTTCATTATATACTTTCTTGCAAAAGGTGATGAATTCTGACAAAGCATCGTTCTTGCGTGCAAGAAAATATACCCAAAATATACCCATATATATCTAGAGAAATCATCTACAATGACAAATGCATATAACTAACCACCTAGGCTAGCAATTCTACTTGGTCCAAATAAGTCCATATGCAACAATTGTAGAGGTCTAGTGGTACTTACAGCATTCTTGGATTTAAAGGCAGATCAGGTAGCTTTGTTCTTTTCATATTCGCAACATACCGTATCCTTCATGAAAGATATGTTCGATAAGCCGTGTACCAACTTCTTTGTGGATAGTTTTGAAATTGTGTCCATGTTTGCATGACCGAGTCTCATATGCCATAGTTGACTCTCAATGCTCTTGGCCATCAAGCATCTACCTGCTTTGTTAGCATCTTCTAACAGATAGAAAACATATATGTTGTCTTCCCTGATACCTTCAAAGATAGTACTACCAGTTGAACTATCAACTATAGTATATTTGTCTTTGACGAAGTTAATGCCATAACCGTGATCAGCTAAATGGCTTATGCTGAGCAGATTATATTTTAACTCTGTAACTAGACAGACATCTTTAATCATAGGATAGGAAGCCTTACCAATGTCACTGATACCGATTATGTACCCTCTTAAATTATTACCGAAGGAGACGTATCCTTCTTTATTCTTTTTCGACAGTGTTGCAAATAATGAAGCATCACCGGTCATGTGCCGTGAGCAACCGCTGTCGAGGATCCATTTGCTTCTAGTATGTGAAGGGCGTTCCACCTACAAAATAATTTGCAGATGAAACTCTTGGTACCTATTTCTTGTAGGGTCCTGACAGGTTAGTTTTTGGTATCCATACATAAACATTTAAATCTACTAACTTTCTGATTCTACATGCAGAGGATATATGACCAATGAGGCCACAATAACGACATTTTGTATGTTGAGTGTTGAAAGTTGTGTGAGGTGTATGATTGGTAGGTTTTGGTCTAGTATAGAAAAATGCATGCCTATTAGTCTTCTTGGGCATAGGTTTGGTATGGTTTGGTCTGACAGTGTTTGGTTTGGGTGTGTTCCGATGATTCGGTAATTGACACGTGTTAGAATAGGAAGCAGCAACTTCAGGCTATTTTTCTAAACTAATTTCCAACTTTTTGGAGGTGTCATATAATATAATGTAGTCAGATGTAAGTGTTTCCATTCCGACTTGTGCACACTGGAGACTTTTTCTCTCCATAGATAAGTCTTCCTTTAGCTGGATGATAGTTTGGTCTTTTTCTTCGGATAACTTGATAGTCTCGTGTAACAACAGCTTAATAGATGAAAGCTCACCAGACTCAATAGAAGAGTCATTATTTCGAACATCAGCTAATTGGTCGATAAGTCTTCCTATCTCATATTTGTACTCTTTAAGTACCTTCTTAGAGGTTTCATATTTACTACGTAGTTTCTTGTAGTCATTTGACATGTCACTGAAAGCCTCTCCTAATTGCTTAAAGGTGAAATCATCATAAGGATCAAACAGAAGATTAGTGGTTACCTGATCGCAAGCTATCAAGCATACATTTGCAGCGTCATCTGATTGTTCGTCTTCTGAATCGCTGGCTTCACTTTCATGTCATATGCTTGTATTGGCAAACTTTCTTGATGTAGATCTCTTTAGGTAGTCTTTGTCATATTTGCTACTTTTTTTGTTGATGATGATGTTGTTGGAAAATCTTTCTTCATATATCCTTTTTTCTTACATTTGTAGCAAATATGATCTTTCTCGTTGTTGTTGTTGTTGCTATCTTTTGTTATTCTGTTGAATCTCATGAACTTCTTGAATTTTCTTACCAGAAGAGTTTGATCTTCAGAGTCAGAGTCGCTGTCATCAGAATCATATTCGACAGTTTTTCTATGTTGAGCCTTGAGAGCGATCAACTTTTCTGACTTCTCCTTTGGTGTAGCATCTTCAAAGTCTTGAAGTTCTAACTCGTGAGTGAGTAGCTTACCCATGAGTGTTTCTAGAGACATTATTGAGAGGTTGTTTCCTTCAATGATTGATGTAGCCTTTGGAATTCAGTTCTTTGTGAGAGCTCGTAGAAGTTTGCGAATCTTCTCATGGTTACTGTATTCCTTGCCTAATGAAGACAAAGAATTTATAATATTCAAGAATCTCGTAAACATCTGAGTGACAGATTCAATTGGCTTTATTTTGAACGCCTCGTACTCTTGAGTAAGTCTGCTGATCTTTGACTCCTTGACTTGTGTTGTTCCTTCGTGGGTTACTTCGAGAAGTTTCCACACTTTATTTGATGTTGTGCAAGTCGACACCATATTGAATTCAGTTCTGTCTAAGGCACAAAATAAAGAGTTATTAGCACGTACGTCAAGACTGGCCTTTTTCTTTTCATCTTCTGTATATTTATCATGTGGTTTATCAACTAAAACTCCATCAACAGTAATACGAGGAGGCTTTTTGTAGCCATCAATAACTATAGACCATAAGTCAAAATCAAAAGATTTTAAGAAGAAACTCATCCGTGTTTTCCAATAAGTGTAGTTTGTGCCGTCAAACAGCGGAGGTCTGTTTGTGGCTTAGCCTTCACTTGTAAATTTTATAGTTGCCATGTGTAATACTGTGATCTATAAAATAATTAAAAATAACTACAGTTTTACCTTGCTTTACCTGTATAACCTGCTTTGATACCTACAAGTATAACCTGCTTGATACAGCTTACTGTCGTCGTCTCAACAACGGTGCAGGCTGGGCATGATCCGATTCGACCCAAGAAATTAGGACCGAGTCGTGACATGTTTTTAGTGGTGGCCCATGCAGGTCAGATCTGTAAATTGGTCTAGTCAACTTAGTCTAGACCATCGCGTATTTCTATAACTTGACCTAGGGATAGTTGAGACTTTAGAAAAACAGACTTTAGAAATAACTAGAACACTTAGATGATATACACCATGTTACATTATAGGGCCGAAAATTATTTTTTTAAATATCTATTTTTGCCTGCTTATAGATTCATAGGATACCTTGTTTGTGTTTGTACCTAAACCTTATCTAGATTAGGCTGATTGTACCTTTGAGTGTCCCATGACTTTCGAGATGATTTCCTTCCATAATTTCCAGGTTCTAGTATACTTTAGGATTCATATTCTTTTTGGAATAAGATTGAATTTTTCAATCTTCTTATTCTTTATCAAACCTAATTTTAACTTCTTCATTGGTTGATCAGATCTTACTTCTCTACCTTTATTTGGAATTTTGATTCGTTCGTTATGAAGAATTTCAATATTCTCTTAGCAACCCTATTAAACTCTTATCTACCCAATGTATGTCTACAACCATTATATCCAATCTTATTTCCAATTGATTGACTTTCTCGAAATCAATTTTGAACTAAATTCTGGGACCATAAAGCCTAAAGGTCAATTATTACCAGAAGAATTAGTTCAGTTCATGATTCTCCTAAAGGAGTTATTTTCAATTTCAATATTGTTACCTCCTATGTTTTTCCAAAAACCGAGAATATTTTCATATGTTGACTTCCTACACTCATCTTAAAACGATACTCTCTCTATGCAATTTCTTGATCAAATCAAGGCCTAGAAAGCTTCTATGATCATGAAGCAGGAACGGTCAGAAAATTGATCATATTTTTTTAATCCATTCTATTGTTAAATTTTCTTTAGTCAAGGAGATTTTTAGTTGTTCCAAAGCTATTTAATTTCTTGGCGTTACTAGACAATTTCAATTTGATTTCCTTGAATCAATGAGACTTACCTTCTCTCAAATTTTTAACTTTCCTTAGTTATGAAATTATTCTTCTCAAAAAAAAATTGTATTCCCTAAGTGATTTGTCGGGAATATTATCATTGGTTTTTCTTACTTAATCCGAAGCGGTGATGCTTCTATCTTATCTAGTATTTGATTCAATTATTCAAATCAAGGTTGATCGTTTCATCTTTGGAAAAGAAAATCAGAGAACAGATACTCCTCTTGATTTTAGCCCAGTCTCTTGAATCTCAAACACATATTTTGATAAATTCCTTGATCTCAGAAGAATAGTCATCTACATTTTCTATCCTGTTTAGAACTTTAAACTCGTTTGAATTTTTGAAATTTCTCTGAAATTCACATGGACAAAGCTGAGGAAATATTTAGCAACCTAACATGACTCCGCACATTTACGTGATAGTCATTTATCTGAATTATGAAAAACTGCAAGTTTACTGCAGCTAGTTGTGCACTGGCGAGGCATAAACTCTAAGTTGAAATAATGACAGGTAATCGTTAGGTTTCCAAATATTATTAAGACTTTGTTCTATGTTTGCTTAGCCATAAAATGGATAAAGTTGGAAGATTACTCGGTAAACTAAATTATTCAAGTTATGGAGTCAAAAAAAAAAAATATTGCAGTCAGGTGCACACTGGTGAGGCATGAATTTGAAACAAAGTGACTTCGAAAATAATTGGTTTTCAAATATTAATAAGGCTATATTCATATCATGGTTATCTTTAATCATTCTGAGGATTTGTATCCTAGCACTTACTCCCACCTCCAGAAATGATCTTGTCATGGCTATTTTTAATCATCCTCACCATCTTAAAATCGTACAACTTGTTGATTCTTTCTGAGTCACAAACTCCTATACCTCATACCAGTTTGAATTGAAAATTGTCCTTCATTTCAGAAAATTACATTATCTTTTGTTTCTCAAATAAATTGATGTCGTATTTTATGACCTTTCTATTTTATTTGATCTCATTTTAAAACTTTAAACTCGCTATGATTATTTAAATTATACCTCAATGTTTACTCATGATTTTGATCACAACAAAATATTTTAAACTCTATCTAGAAGATTCTAAACATGTTTACATTTTATCTTTATATTTAGCAATCATGCCTCGAATCTGATTTTGCCTTATGAAGTGAACCTAGAACATTTTATAGCTTGGATTTTTAGAGCGCATGATATATAGGATATATATGAGTTAAAATGTACAATGGTGATTAGTAACGAGGAAAGCTTGTGAATAATTTGACATTGAAGATTAAAGGTTGTCAATGTTAGGCATAGAGATGCACTCTAGGAAGGTGCATGGTGAATTAACTATAAAGGATAATCGAAACAAGAAATATTGGACTTAAAATGTAAATAATTGAGGATAACGAATTGTATGAATAGAAGGGTGCCAATATTACAGAAAAAAAAATAGAAATGGAAAGATTGGTTGGAAAGATGTAATAAGATTTATTTTTGAGAAAGTTTAGTCAAATAAAGGATTTGAGCTTAATCATGATTTCATAGAGAGTTCGAGATCAAATAGAAAAATGAAGATATATACATGATAGTCTAAAATTACAGTAATGATCATCTGTGAGAAAGAAATGATAAAATTTTATGGATCGTGACAAATCAGAATATTGAAACGTGGTGTAGGATTTTATTGGGCACCAAGGCTTGACATTGAAGTATTAAAGACTAGCAGTATCAAATCATAGAATTAAATTGAATACATTAGCAAGCTGGGAGAAAAACATATTGCATGAATATGAGATGTGTTCAAGATTGAAAATATAGAAGACAAAATTTTAAGGTGATTGGCAATTTAGGAATGGAATCGAGAATTTAGTAATCATGGAGAATAACATTATTTCTAAAGGAGGGAAGAATGTAAATTAAATAATGGATAAAACTGATGAATATATAGCATTAGATGAGTTTTGGGATTGTTAACCTACTTGGGCATAAGACTGTTAAGAAAGATGTCCAAACTGATTTCAGGCATGATTGCATGATTAAAACCCTGACCCTGCCCTTTAAATTTCGAGGACGAAATTTTTTAAGGAGGGAAGGTTGTGAAACCTGTAAATTTAGATTGCATTTTTAAATTATTAAAATTGTGTTGCTAAATAAAATTTTTACTAAAATAATATTATTAATTAGTGAATTTATGAAAAGTATTTTCAAAATTAAATAATTGGATTTTTAGTTTTATTCCGAACCCGAACCCGTTCTTAATTCCCGAAACCCGACTCGGAATCAATTCCGAAATCGAGATCGATTTTGTATAAAAAAATATATTATTTAAATAATAAATCCTTAATGTAATGAATTCCATTTACACCAGCACACTTAAAACTTTATTTAATTACTTATTTTCTCTTTTCCTTACTGGAACCAACCCTCTTTAAACTCATTCTTAATCACTCTTTATCATTCTTAATCACACACTCTTTTCCTTTACTCACTGGACCGACCCCTTCTTCTTTCTGTGTACAAAACTGTCGAGCCCTTGGCCTTCGGTTTTCCGACCGGCCGCAACCCCCTCGACTCCCCTCCGGTAACTCCTCCTCTCACTTCTCCTATAAAAACCCCCTCTTCCCTATTTCTTTCCATTACCATTCCACCTCCATCCCCAAATCTCCCGTGCCATAACCCCCATTTCCAGCGATTCCGACCTCGCAGCACCGCCGCCTCCCGAGCTCCAACGCCGAGCCCCGGAGAACCCCTCGCCCGACCCCGTCGGCTCCTTCCCGTAGCACTCCGCGGGTCCGATTTATTGTTTCCGTGTTTCCGTGGTCTGGGTTTTGTTGTTCGATCCGCTGTCCGGTTCATTCCCAGGGGTTCCCGTGCTTTTTGCGGTCCTGGATCCCGCTGTCCAGCGCAGTCGTACCCCGACGAGGTGCTGTCTCGAGCCGATTCACCGTCCGTGAGTTCCATTTCTCTATTATTTACATCTGAGAGCTCTAGCCGAGCAACCCAAGGTATATTTCCGTTGTCCCCGTGCCCTTTCCGTATTGTCAATGATGATTCTTGGTCCCCGATCCCACAACGGGATTCGGTTGTAGTTTTCGGTTGTGTTCTCGGTATTTCCGAGACTCATTTCGGAATAAGTTTTGGTTGGTTTCATTTGGTGATTTCTTGGAATTCTGAGTTAGTTCTGTGGTTTTCGGGTTCTCGGAATTTCCGAGGTAATTTCGGATAGGTTCTGTCTTCTCTGTTTCAGAATGTCGATTGTGATTTCGGATTTTCTGAGCATTGATGGCTTGAGAGCTAACTATTTGTTGATAGTTGCATTCTATGGTTCTGTGGTTATCTTATTCTGGTTTTGGGAAGTTTTTCTTAAGTGTTAGTTGGAAACTTAAGTTCCGGAAACAATTCTGTGAGTATATTTTATATAAAAAATGGTTATTCCCTGGTATAGGACTTATATTTGGTGATTGTGGCACATTTTCCCAGTTTTGGGTTATCCCAAAAATAGAGGGAATGCTGCCGAAATTTTTATAAAATTTATAAAGGAATATTTTTAAATCGGATTTCGGAAATATTTTATAAAGTGGATTTCGGGTGACGACCGTATCGGTCAATGGGCCCTTAGCGAAATGCAAATGAAACCGGTCATGTCGGACGTTGAGGCATTAGCTAATTCGTTGACGATTGGGCCAAGTCTGAGACTCTTAATAATATTTATTTTAATTTATTAATTTTGTTTTAGTAATTAAAGTTCAGGATATTATTTAGAGCTAACTAACCTTTTCTCTTATTTCAATTTATGTAAAAAGGTCTGTAAGGGCATAAGCCCAGCTTTCCTATTTTTCTCTGTGGCAATGTATTTGTGTAGTGTGGTTTTGGCATTTCACTACACCAAAATAAGGATTTTCCAACACCCTTTTTTTTCAATTACTAATGGTTTTGACCGTTACTAATTACCAACGGTGAAAAACCGTTATAAACTCAAAAAACCGTTAGTATAAAGAGTCAAAAGTTAATTTTAATATTAGTAACATATATTATTTATTATGTGACACTTAGAAACCGTTGGAAAAGTTAATAATATTTTTTCTTTTGCAACATGTGCCTTTCACATGAGAAGAAAAGTGTTATCTGGATAAACACTTTTCCAAACCCTCATTTCCCATCCCTCAGACATCCCGAGCCCTAACCCGAGCACTTCGTTCTCTCCTCCTCTCCTTCGTTCTCTCCTCCTCTCCTTCTCCCCGACGAAGTTGCTTTGCAAGATGAAGACTAGTGAAGGCGGCTGGTAATCTCTCTCTCTCTTTCTCTCTCTCCTTCTCTACTCACAATTTTAAGGCAAAGAACAAAGAACAACCGACAAAGTCGATTGCCGTGGTAGATGGCTGGTTGTTTCTCATTTGAAAGTATTTCGTTTGAGACTATTTCCATAGAATAGTCATTAATTCTTTAAACCTTCTCGTTAGTTCAGTTTTTCGGTCATAGAGAATTTCTGGAAGGGCTCCCTATAATCTCACAAATCATATGTCTTCAAAATTTTTGGGAGAGACCCTACTTACTTTGACCCTTTTTTGACTTGGGATCTGGATCTGGTCGTTTCGACTGGCATGTATAGGTTGTACCTAAATTTGATCCTAATTTAATAATGGTTCTACGATATTGCAGATATTTGTTGTACTATGTTTTGATGCAAAGTGCCGAAAGAGATGTCACCACTGTTGTAGTTGTTTTTTGCTCTGATTTTCTTCCTTGTCATGCTTATTGCCATAGGTGAGTCTCCATAATTGCAATATTGTAGTGTTTTGATTATTTGTTCATTTGTTGACTCTTCTTATTAAGGAGTATATACTCAGGTATGTACAATTTGACTGATGTTGTAGCTGGAATCAACAGTATGCTTGTTGTACTCGACTTTGGGCTTACAATTCAAGGCTCTGTCGGCGATTTCATTGTAAATGGACAAAATGGTAAGGAGCAGTATTCTGATGCTGGTTAATTGTCCTTATATTAGGAGAACTTGCTATCGATAACACTCTCTTCCTGGATTTGCTTTTGCAATTACTTCCTTTTGGGCAAGTCTTTATTTCTTACTATGTTTCGCCTATCCAACCCCAAAAGTCCTAACCCCGAGTTTCAACTATCATACAGCCTTTACCGGTGTCACATTGGGAATAGTAAGTCTATTCTACCTTAATCTTAGAGTAAATTGTTTCTCCATATTGGCATTTTGGAATGCCCTTTTCGGACATGGATACTGAAATTTTTAGACAGTTTTTTTTCCAGTTAACAGGAAGGTATAACTATTAAAATTTGTAGTATTGTGCATGTAAAAGGACAAATTACTAGGAACTTATGTACTTTGAATCTTGTTATTAATGAAAAACTTATTGATTGAGAGGGCAAAATCATAGGTGGCGTTAAAGTTTTGGGAAGGCTAGACATACGCAAATGCAGTAGTATGAAAGATATCTGCAGTTAAGATTTCCATAATAAGTTCAACCTATACAAAACCAGTTTTTACTTTCAATGGATTTCTAGTGATGTCCTTTGGTATAGATCATTAAGACTAAAGTGGAACCATGTGAAGTCATTTGCTTTGTCATATGTTGCATGGACAACATCTTTTAAACTGGATTGGCATAGAACCCTTAGTTGTGCACTCTTTTCTCTTTTGTTATGTATCATTTCCTTTCCACACTATGAAGTTGACCAACTTGGCAATTCGTCAATCAACATACACAGTTGCCAAACAAATTCAAGAAGTTTTAAGTATGAATGAATCTACTATGAGATTGAAAGCAGTAGACATGTAACTATGTCAAGAAAAAAACTGCAAGGAATAAACATAACTCGAAAATTGTAGCTTGGACAGTTGAGGATAGAAGAAAGCTATAGGTAGGCAGGTGTTACCCTAGTGTTGCAGGGTGGCAATGAAAATAAGGATCTGTTAGAGACGTATTTTTAATCCAAACGAATGATCATAGAGCATAGAGTTGTATTTTACTTGTAGCCCATTGTTTCAAACTAAAAATGAGCAAGAGTATTACTCCCTTGAAAATAAGGATATGTCTCAGTGAGGGCTTTCTGCAGTTGCAAGAGTTCTCACCCTTGAGAACAGAGATCAGTTAGCACTTTATGCAGTGAGAGTCTCGCTTCTTGTCTTTGCGACTTCTATCATCGATCCTTTGATTTGCTTAATTTATCAAATATATGAGGTTAATGCAGTGTTAACTCCTTGATTGAATTCATTATTTTTTGTCTTTTATTATTTGGACTTCTTGCTAACTCAAGTAAGGTTTTTTTTGGTATGACACTTGGTTCACATAAGAGTAAATCTTCTGTAGATTTGTTCCCAATTGGAAATACTTTTGGTATGGCACTTGGTTAACGTATTTTCTTAACCATTAGAATGGTAAAATGGCAGGATAGGTAAATTATGCTTTCCTCTTCTACTGCTTTTCTTGGGCAAAGATTAATAGGAATTGCTAGAACTAAGGGTTTACCTAAATAAACATGATTGAGGTTGTAACAAAGATATGATTATTTTGTTAAGGCTACAAAGAAAATGGTCTTTCACATAGCTGATGGAAGACAGGATTAAATACCTGATGCCAAAATTTCAGGATAAAGGCTTAGTTGTTGTATCAACTATTTGTAGAATTCACAACAACAAGCAGAAATGGTGGCTTTCCCTACCGCAAATATCTGAGAGGCTAAAAACAAGTTCTGGATATGGAAGGTGGACTTGACCATATACGTCGAGAAGCATGAGTTTTTTTTTAATGTTGTTCTGGACGAGTCCATCACTAACGACGAGGTAACACGATTCAAGGTTTATATAACCTCTTAATTTCTTGGATATTGTGATGCCACACCATTTTGGCCAATTCATAGATTTCTGGTTGAGGGTGAAATTGGGGTATTAGTTCGTAATTCCTAGTTTTCTATATGTCAAATTGGTGTTTGGTTGAGGAATTTAGGTTTCAGCCTATTTCTCCTGGGATTCCTTGAATCATAATCGTCCACACAAGTCATCGTTAATTAGTTGCACATCTTACGCCATAACATGAAGTGTAAATCTACTTTTTTATGCATCATTTTTTTCCAAAATTTATTTTTCTGTTAGTTGTTAATCTGTAAAATTTACCTTGTAAAACATTGTCTTAGTTATATTAATCAATCTTCCTCAGGAAACTCTGCATGGGGAAGATAGAAGGCAACAAGTTTGTATCGATGGGTTTCAAGAACTTGAAGTTTCAGATAGTTAAAGAATATATCAAGAAATCGAATTCTACACGAAGCACTGGTTTAATAGTTGCAGTCTTCTGATTCAGAGACATGTTCCTCCAAGGACAGAACTTCTTGTACTGAATCATCTCAAACTCGGTTGGTTCAACAAAGCTCGGCTCAGTCGAAGGGGGCTTCTTTCATCTTTGGAGGTGCAAGTCGATGAGGTGATCGCCCAGTTCCCCCTACTTGGTGTCAGAAGGTTATCGAGGTGGATGAAAAATAAAGAAACTCATGGGTCTGAGTTGAAGTACTGCAATCCTGATAGCCAGTTAAGGGAGGAAGCTCACTTGTGAACAAAGTAACAGTTCGTGTAATTGTTTTGATTTGCTTTATTTTGATCCAGCATTATGTGGTGCCTTATGTATAGTGGACTATATAGAACATCATTTATAGTATTAATACTTAATTTGTTACACAAACTACATCTTTGTTTCTTTTTTTGTGCTTGTAATTGTTTTAGGAACATAATTTACTTGTGTATATTGTGGTGTTAATACTTCAGTTGTGTCACGCCCCAGTACCGAAATACGGAGACGGACTAGGCCAGCTACTCTATATGAGGTACGTAACGTCATACGGCGATCGTGGCTGTCGAGAGACTAGGGGGTATATGCTACAATCGAGTCTCCTATGGTCCCACAGAGTTCTATGTCTCAATCAATCAAATCATATCAGCAAATAAATGAACATTAAAGATAAAGCAGTAAGGCATCCCCGACGCTTCATCAAAATGATCATGAGAGACTAGCTTTATAATTTAGCTATCTCAGAGAATCAAGAGTACAAAACTATACACAGCTGCAGTCTGTTTAATTACAATTATGTACTGACACAAAATATCGAGTAATCCGGCTAACAGGTGCCGGTAGCTAAACGCCGCAAAAGTATAAGCAGGAGTGGTGGAGAAGAAACCCACTCGAGTCCCCGACCAGCCATGCTCCTAGTATGCACCATGGATGTCAGGAAGAAGGATCGTGTCCTCTGGCTCTGCTACGAGATCTGGCCAAACAAAACCAGCGGGGTCAGCCCCGAATAGCAAGTACCGCCAAAGGGGCACAAGAGTTAAGATAAAACCCAGTTATGATGATAAGGATAAAGCTTATGCTGCGGCTATAGGGTAGCGCTACATCGTCGGACCCATCTGGCACCCTTACAACCAAACAAGGACAAAAGGTGCCACATGGAGCCGGGACGCGTCGCACTCTATGACCTTCACATAAGTTTACAGATATAAGTAAGAAGATCTCCTGGTCGTGACTTCGGTCGACAGACCATCGCAGCACGATAACCAACCCAACAATTAAACAAGAACATGGGTTGGATCACGTACCACGGTGGGCCATATTCCTTAGTCATTCACGGGAGTAACACATCACAATCAATTAAGGCTTCCGTTCGTAACTTCGGTCCGCAGCCTGTCATAGTACGATAACCAACCCAACAATCAAACAAGAACATGGATTGGATCACGCGCCATAACAGTCCGCTTTCCTCAGTTACTCGCAGAAAGTAAAAGAAAAATACAAGCAAGTCATTTTCACGGCCAGTCAAGTCTACGAGTTTCTAGTATGGCGAGGTTATCCTCGCATTAAATTATCAGAGTCCTCAGATCGTATCTTTCCAGCAAGGCTAGCCAACCCAGGGGTCCGCGTAGACAGGTATGATTGAGCTCAGGTCCCTCACAAGGCCACCTTGCCAAAACATATAATATATATAGCAGGAATTAATCGGATACAGTCATCCACTCGTTGCAGATGACACAGTATCCGTGGAGACCAGCCGGCGCGTCAAGACAATATCTCAAGGCGGCTGGTGTAACACGATCTCGGGATTCTGCCCTCCCTATGCATCTAGTATACTTAGTTGCCTAGTTTAACCCTAGGTGAAATCTTGGACTCACATGCTGTGGCCTGCATGATTATCCTCCTAAAGTCGTACTTTGGTACGAGTACCCCAAAGAGGATCCATGTCAATTAGTATGTCAACATGTTCTACCCTCCTTAGTGTAATGCATCAATGCAAATACGCCACGTGGAGTTACGAGTCATTTGTCGAGCATGAACAAGAACTGGGACATTCAGGTACATGTATCAGGAAGGAACACTTTGTTCTCCGGGGTCACATTAGTGCTCATATCATGCTCGGGACAAAAGGCGTAAGGATATATAGCATACACAAACATTCACCTATATATATACAAGAAAATAAAAAATATAATATATAAGAGCCCAGGTCAGAATGCGCATGGTCAAATGCGCAGAAGTCAAAACGCGCAGGGTTAGACTGCGCAGGGGTCAAACGCGCAGAGTTAGGTTGCGCAGGCATTAGACTGCGCAGGATCGGATGGCGCAGGAGATGGATTGCGCCAGAGTCGGGTTGCGCATGGATCAGACTGCGCAGGGTTAGACTGCGCAGGATCAGATCGCGCAGGGTCAGGTTGCGCAGGGAATGGATTGTGCTGAAGTCAAGCGCGCTAGGTTAGATTGCGCAGGGATTAGACTGCGCAGGATCGGATGGCGCTGGAGCTAAGGAGCGCCAGCGCAGTTCAGCTCAGCGCAATGCGCTGGCCGAAGGGTTGCGCAATTCGTCAAAAGACGAGCTGCGCAGTTCAACTTGCGCTAAAGAGCGCAGGCTGAAGGGTCTTCTCTTCCAGGCCGAGAGCCTCCTCAAGAACACCAAAAACTTCCAATTTCCTTAACTTGACCAAATCAAAACCAAATCTAGATTTTCAAAGTTCTAACTTGAGTGAAATTGAATTCTCTTCCACATGGAAGCATCAAAACCCACAAAATCCTAACCAAAATAGATCAAAACCATGTAAATCCGAAAATGGAGAAAACTTAGATCTACAAAAATCAAAGCTTCAAAATGGAACTTTTCAAGTTCTAAACTAGTATAGATTGAGAAGAAGAACATATTTTGACAAATAACTTTGTAAGAAATCATTAACAAAATATAAATCCATCTCTTGAGCAAGTTGGCACTTGCCTTGGTTGGTGGAGGAAATAAATGAGAGGAATAATGAGAGGAGAGAGAAGGAGATGAGTTTTATATAAAATCTAAACCAAGTTGGTTCATGATGACCCAACGGGTTCAAGTGAACCGAGAACATGTCACCCAATTAGAGCCAAAACTGTAAACTAAAATCACAGAAAATAAATTACGAAATATTATTTTGTCAAATAATTTAGGATATACATGAAGAAATACAACAAAATAAATATCGTATAAATATACGTAATTACAAATAAGCAGTATACGTGCTAAAATACGTATACCGGAATCAGGGAGTGACATCTCTACCCTTCTTAGAAAAATTCCGTCCTCGGGATTTCCAGCCAAGACAGGATTGAAAGATCAGGACAAGCAAGGCACAATCACATGCAAGTTAGCTAACAAGCAGTTATTATCTACATCACAAAAGTACAATACAAGCAGGTGCAGTGAATGTGGGATCGTGTCATTATGGCATAAAGATATACCTCACAAACCAAACAAATGCGGATACCGAGATCGGATCTCGTCCTCGCGCTCCCAAGTTGATTCTCCCGGAGAGTGATAGTTCCAAGCAACACGGACAAGGCTGATCGTCCGATTCTTGAGTACCTTCTCTCGCCGGTCTAAAATAGATACGGGTTGTTCCTCGTAAGTTAAGTCGGTACCAACGACTAACTCTGAATGATCGAGGACATGACTCGGATCCGGGACGTACCCACGTAACTGGAACACATGAAACACATCATGTATGCCAGTTAACGAAGGCGGAAGGGCAAGTCGATAAGCCACATCGCCTACCCGAACGAGAATCTTGAAAGGACCAACGTATCTTGGACTAAGCTTTCCTCGGGTTCCAAATCTGATGATACCCCGAGTAGGCGAAATCCGCAGAAACACTTGGTCGCCAATTCTGAACTCTAGAGGCCTACGATGCTGATCTGCCCAATGACGGTGTCGGTCCTGTGCAACTCGAAGGCGCTCTCTGACCAACTTAACTATCTCCACAGTCTGCGTGATCATCTCTGGCCCCAACAACTTTCGTTCTCCGATGTCATCCCATGCCAAAGGGGACCTGCACTTCCTTCCGTACAATGCTTCGAACGGGGCCATCTGAATGCTAGCCTGATAGCTGTTATTATAGGAGAACTCCACTAGATGAAGGTGATCCTCCCAAGATCCGCTAAAATCCAAGGTGCACGCCCGTAGCATATCTTCTAACGTCTGAATGGTTCTTTCTGATTGCCCGTCAGTTTGTGGATGATAAGCAGTACTGAATCTTAACTTGGTTCCCAAACTTTGGTACAAGCTCCGCCAAAAATGGGAAGTAAACCGCATATCCCGATCTGATACTATACTAACTGGAACACCGTACTGCCTTACTATCTGCTTCATGTACATTTCTGCTAACTGCTCAGTAGTCTGCCCAACTCTGAAAGGAAGGAAATGAGCGACCTTCGTGAGTCGATCTACTATTACCCAGATCGCATTCTTGCCAGCCGGGGATCTAGGTAAACCGGTCACAAAATCCATCGTGATGTGCTCCCATTTCCATTCTGGGATAGGAAGCGGCTGGAGCAATCCTGCTGGCCTCTGCTGCTCGGCTTTCACCTGCTGACATACCAGACACTTGGATATAAATCTCGCTATCTCTCTTTTCATGCCATTCTACCAAAAGTACTGCCTGATATCTCGATACATCTTCGTTCCTCCTGGATGAATGGAATAAATGGAACTATGAGCTTCGGACATAACTTCCTGCCGAAGGTCTCCACTCGGTACACAGAGTCTATTTCCAAACCTGAGCGTACCATCCTCATGAATTACTAATTCCTTCCTACGGCCTGATTCACACTCTGACCGCAACTTCTGAATCTGTGGATCTCCTGCTTGTGCTGCCCTGATCCTCTCTACCAAGGTAGACTGAATCTGAATACTGGTCATTATTCCCATATCCCTCGGCAAAACTACTTCGATTCCCATACTCTGAAGATCTTCTAAAATATGCTTCTGCGAGGTCAAGATAAAGGCACTGTCTCTCCTACTCAGTGCATCTGCCACTATATTCGCCTTGCCTGGATGATACTGAAGATCTAAGTCAAAATCCTTCAGTAGTTCTAACCATCTTCTTTGCCTCATGTTCAAATCTCGCTGCGTGAATACATATTTCAAACTCTTATGATCAGTATAGATCTCTACCCGATCTCCGTATAAATAATGCCTCCACAACTTGAGTGAAAACACCACAGCTGCTAACTCTAAATCATGAGTCGGGTAATTCTTCTCATGGTCTCGAAGCTGCCGAGACGCATATGCTATCACTTTTCCGTGCTGCATCAATACACATCCAAGACCCTTCCCAGATGCGTCACAATATACTGTAAAGCCTCCCGCTCCCACTGGAAGCGTCAAGATCGGGGCTGAGATCAATCTCTTCTTCAATTCTTCAAATGATGCCTGACAGCTAGCTGACCAAACAAACTCTACGTCCTTGTGCGTCAAACGCATTAAGGGCGCAGAGATCTTGGCAAAGTCCGCCACGAACCGTCTGTAGTAACCAGCTAGTCCTAAGAAACTTCGCACTTCTGCAACCGTTCTCGGGACTGGCCAATGCTCTACGGCCTCAATCTTCTTCGGATCCACTGACACTCCTGCCCCAGAAATTACATGCCCCAGGAACGAAATGTGATCTAACCAGAATTCACACTTGTCGAGCTTCGCATACAGTTGATGCTCCCTCAATGTCTGCAAGACAGTCCTAAGATGTTTCTCATGCTCCTCTTCACTGCTGGAATAGACAAGAATGTCATCTATGAACACTACCACAAATTTATCCAAATATGGAAGAAAGATGCGGTTCATCAAATCCATAAATGCTGCAGGGGCATTGGTTAGTCCAAAGGGCATTACTAAAAACTCATAATGCCCGTATCTTGATCTGAATGCCATCTTCTGAATATCTTGCTCTCGGACTCTCACCTGATAGTATCCCGAACGAAGATCGATCTTAGAAAAGATGCGGGCCTTGCTCAATTGATCAAACAGGTCATCAATCCTCGGTAGCGGATACTTATTCTTCACTGTTACTGCATTCAGCTTGCGGTAGTCGATGCACATCCTCGTCGACCCATCCTTCTTGGGAACTAGAATCACTGGCGCGGCCCAGGGCGATTTACTGTCTCGGATGAATCCCTTAGACTTCAACTCTTCTTCATGTTGATACAACTTATCCTGTTCTGACGGCGACATTCTGTAAACTCTGTCTGCAATAGGCCTCGTTCCAGGGTTCAACTCAATGCTAAATTCTACCTCTCTGACTGGGGGCTTCCCTGGAAGCTCATCAGGGAATACATCAAGAAAATCTTCGACCACTCTCGGGATCTGTCTTGACTCTGACACTGCTGCGGAGATGACGCCTTCAGTCTGATTCTTCAAGGTTCGAGTAAAGATGAACTGCTCCATCCCAGGAAGGCTGAATATAACCCTACCTCCTCTACAATCAATGGTCGCATGACTGTCTCTCAACCAGTCCATGCCAAGAACAACATCAAAATTCCCCATGGGGAATTCAATCAATGATGCGGGCAATAAATGCCCACACACCTCTACCGAACATGAAAAGTGCACTCTGCTCACTTCTACGAGCCCATTGCCGGTGAGTATATCCATCCTCTCCGGCAATGCCTCAAACACTAGTCCAATCCGTGTAGCATATTGTGCAGAGATGAATGAATGAGTAGCGCCTGAATCAAATAATGCTACAGCAGGAAATGAGGTGACGAGAATTTTACCTGCCACCACGTCACTGGACGCTAGAGCCTCTCCCAAGGTTAATGTGAGAGCCTGGCCCCGCGGAGCCCCTTGTTGCGGCCTTCCTCGACCATGCTGTTGCTGCCTCCGAGGGCCTTCGGCTTCCTGTGCCTGGCGGAACATCTGAGCCTGCGTTGGTAGACCCTGGGCTAGGGGCCTTACTGCTAATACTGGCCCTCCACTCGGGGTTGTCCCTGGAGCTGGCAACACTGGAAACTGCTGAGCTGGCCCTCCTGGCCTCTGCATCATAGGACAAGTCGAAATACGGTGGTCTGGACTACCACACCTCAAGCACAAGCCATTCGCTGACCGACACACATCCCTAGTGTGTCCTCCCTTACCACAGAAGGTACAACCCTGGGGCGCCCTCTGACGCTGCTGCTGATTCCTCGGCTGCTGCTGCCGAACTGGCGCTGTGATAGTTGACGCGGCCGTCCTCTGCGACGCTCCTGTATCATGAATACGAACACCGGGTGCTGGTACCGATGTTCGCTGCATGGCTTCTCCTCCAACCTGGGAATGAGATCTCTTCTGACCTCCTGTCCTCGATGCCAACCTCTGCTGGGTGAGCTCGTGCCTCCGAGCTGCTGTCAAGACAGCGTCAAACGTCTGGTAGTCGTGCCCTTCCACAAGCTACAATAATTCCAAATGAAGTCCCTGCTGGAACCTCATAGCTTTCTCTGGCTCCGTCGCCACCATTGATGGTGCGAAACGGCACAATCTGCAGAACTCTGCTGCATACCCATCTACGGTCTTGCCTGCTTGCTTGATATTGATGAACTTCTGCTGGAGCTCATATCGAGCTACTATGCCAAAATACTTGGCCTTGAATCTGTCACTGAAGGTGCTCCAACGAACAGGGCGTCTTGTACCAACTTCTTCTGATGCCCACCAGTCACGGGCAAGATCCTGAAGTACCAGTTTGACCTGATCAACCTTCTCATCGTCTGGAACCTTGGCTGCCACAAGAATGGCTTCGATGTCTTGAATCCATGCATCCGCAGTGATGGCATCCTCCGTGCCATCAAAATACCTCGGGTTCAAGCGACGGAACCTTCCTGAGGCTCCCGAGTCAACCCCGGCACTCCTCTCAAGAGCGAACTGAATCCCTTGGTTCAGCAACACGTTCTGCTCCTGCTGCCGAGTCTGTTGTTGTTGGTTAGAGACAAAAAACCCCCGAATGATCTCCAGGAGTGCTACGGCGTCTGGTACTGCCGTCGTTACTGGTGCTGCAGGAGTTTCAATAACCTGCGGCTGCACTGCCTCTGGTTCCATTTCTGTTCGTGCCTGCACTGGAGAAGGTTCTCTCCCCTGTTGCTGCCCAGTCGAGCCATGCTCTTGCTGCTCTTCCTCATGGGCCTCACCCGCTACTGAGAATAAAGCACCCCTATAGAGAAGAATATGAGATTATCAAGTCCGGACGAGGAAGATTTCGAGGATACAAGTCAGGTTAGAGATCAAGGCAAGGACAGAGAATTCGAAACAGAATTTCAAGGGAAACAAGTTTTGATTGAGACTCCTAATAAATCGCAATACCCCACAAGTCTGAAAAACAGACCTGCATGGGCCACCACTCAAACCTTGTCACGCCCCAGTACCGAAATACGGAGACGGACTAGGCCAGCTACTCCATATGAGGTACGTAACGTCATACGGCGATCGTGGCTGTCGAGAGACTAGGGGGTACATGCTACAATCGAGTCTCCTATGGTCCCACAGAGTTCTATGTCTCAATCAATCAAATCATATCAGCAAATAAATGAACATTAAAAATAAAGTAGTAAGGCGTCCCCGATGCTTCATCAAAATGATCATGAGAGACTAGCTTTATAATTTAGCTATCTCAGAGAATCAGGAGTACAAAACTATACACAGCTGCAGTCTGTTTAATTACAATTATGTACTGACACAAAATATCGAGTAATCCGGCTAACAGGTGCCGGTGGCTAAACGCCGCAAAAGTATAAGCAGGAGTGGTGGAGAAGAAACCTACTCGAGTCCCCGACCAGCCATGCTCCTAGTATGCACCATGGATGTCAGGAAGAAGGATCGCGTCCTCTGGCTCTGCTACGAGATCTGGCCAAACAAAACCAGCGGGGTCAGCCCCGAATAGCAAGTACCGCCAAAGGGGCACAAGAGTTAAGATAAAACCCAGTTATGATGATAAGGATAAAGCTTATGCTGCGGCTATAGGGTAGTGCTACATCGTCGGACCCATCTGGCACCCTTACAACCAAACAAGGACAAAAGGTGCCACATGGAGCCGGGACGCGCCGCACTCTATGACCTTCACATAAGTTTACAGATATAAGTAAGAAGATCTCCTGGTCGTGACTTCGGTCGATAGACCATCGCAGCACGATAACCAACCCAACAATCAAACAAGAACATGGGTTGGATCACGTACCGCGGTGGGCCATGTTCCTTAGTCATTCACAGGAGTAACACATCACAATCAATTAAGGCTTCCGTTCGTAACTTCGGTCCGCAGCCTGTCATAGTACGATAACCAACCCAACAATCAAACAAGAACATGGGTTGGATCACGCGCCATAACAGTCCACTTTCCTCAGTTACTCACGGAAAGTAAAAGAAAAATACAAGCAAGTCATTTTCACCGCCAGTCATGTCTACGAGTTTCTAGTATGGCGAGGTTATCCTCGCATTAAATTATCAGAGTCCTCAGATCGTATCTTTCCAGCAAGGCTAGCCAACCCAGGGGTCCGCGTAGACAGGTATGATTGAGCTCAGGTCCCTCGCAAGGCCACCTTGCCAAAACATATAATATATATAGCAGGAATTAATCGGATACAGTCATCCACTCGTTGCAGATGACACAGTATCCGTGGAGACCAGCCGGCGCGTCAAGACAATATCTCAAGGCGGCTGGTGTAATACGATCTCGGGATTCTGCCCTCCCCATGCATCTAATATACTTAGTTGCCTAGTTTAACCCTAGGTGAAATCTTGGACTCACATGCTGTGGCCTGCATAATTATCCTCCTAAAGTCATACTTTGGTACAAGTACCCCAAAGAGGATCCATGTCAATTAGTATGTCAACATGTTCTACCCTCCTTAGTGTAATGCATCAATGCAAATATGCCACGTGGAGTTACGAGTCATTTGTCGAGCATGAACAAGAACTGGGACATTCAGGTACATGTATCAGGAAGGAACACTTTGTTCTCCGGGGTCACATTAGTGCTCATATCATGCTCGGGACAAAAGGCGTAAGGATATATAGCATACACAAACATTCACCTATATATATACAAGAAAATAAAAAATATAATATATAAGAGCCCAGGTCAGAATGCGCATGGTCAAATGCGCAGAAGTCAAAACGCGCAGGGTTAGACTGCGCAGGGGTCAAACACGCAGAGTTAGGTTGCGCAGGCATTAGACTGCGCAGGATCGGATGGCGAAGGAGATGGATTGCGCCAGAGTCGGGTTGCGCATGGATCAGACTGCGCAGGGTTAGACTACGCAGGATCAGATCGCGCAGGGTCAGGTTGCGCAGGGAATGGATTGCGCTGAAGTCAAGCGCGCTAGGTTAGATTGCGCAGGGATTAGACTGCGCAGGATCGGATGGCGCTGGAGCTAAGGAGCGCCAGCGCAGTTCAGCTCAGCGCAATGCGCTGGCCGAAGGGTTGCACAATTCATCAAAAGACGAGCTGCGCAGTTCAACTTGCGCTAAAGAGCGCAGGCTGAAGGTTCTTCTCTTCCAGGCCGAGAGCCTCCTCAAGAATACCAAAAACTTCCAATTTCCTTAACTTGACCAAATCAAAACCAAATCTAGATTTTCAAAGTTCTAACTTGAGTGAAATTGAATTCTCTTCCACATGGAAGCATCAAAACGCACAAAATCCTAACCAAAATAGATCAAAACCATGTAAATCCAAAAATGGAGAAAACTTAGATCTACAAAAATCAAAGCTTCAAAATGGAACTTTTCAAGTTCTAAACTAGTATAGATTGAGGAGAAGAACATATTTTGACAAATAACTTTGTAAGAAATCATTAACAAAATATAAATCCATCTCTTGAGCAAGTTGGCACTTGCCTTGGTTGGTGGAGGAAATAAATGAGAGGAATAATGAGAGGAGAGAGAAGGAGATGAGTTTTATATAAAATCTAAACCAAGTTGGTTCATGATGACCCAACGGGTTCAAGTGAACCGAGAACATGTCACCCAATTAGAGCCAAAACTGTAAACTAAAATCACAGAAAATAAATTACGAAATATTATTTTGTCAAATAATTTAGGATATACATGAAGAAATACAACAAAATAAATATCGTATAAATATACGTAATTACAAATAAGCAGTATACGTGCTAAAATACGTATACCGGAATCAGGGAGTGACAAGTTGTGTGCCACTCATGAATTTTTGTGTGCCACTCATGAATTGGTTGATAATTGAGAGCTAAAAGCTCAGGTTCAATAGAGCTACATTTAAAAAATAATATTTCTTATCCATTCCTAACGGCTTGGTACCGTTGGAAAATTTTACTTTCATAACGGTTAAAAGCCATTGGAAAAACTTACTTTTCCAACGGTTTTTTTGTGTTAGGAAAATTTGTGTTCCTAACGGTAAAAAACTGTTGGAAAAATCTAACTTTCAAACGGTTTTTTACCGTTAGGAACACAAATTTTCTAACGGTAAAAAACCGTTAGGAAAATTCCCCACACCCAACCACCAACGGTAAAAAAGTGTTAGGAAAATTTTTCCTAACGCTTATAGTCGTTAGGAAATGGCTATTTTGGTGTAGTATTTTCTGGTATTTTTTAAACGCGTAGAATATTAAAAGAGTATTTATTTTATATGAAAAAAAAATTAATAGTTTTCTCACATTAAATTAATAATGAAATACAAGTTTGTATTATTTAGCAAATTCACGTTTTCTTGTTAAAAAGGAAATCTATTTTTATAGATATTACAAACTCACAAAGTTTTGCTAAAATAACCTGTAAATGCGATTTTCCACATAAAAGTTAATTGGATTTTACTTCGTTCATTAATAGTTTTAACTCACATCGATAATCGTGTTTCAGTAGATTAAATAAATTAAACTAAAATTTGACTAGGGTTCTGTTCTAGAGATTTCAACTAGCACACCTAGATATGGTTCAACATTGGTTCTAAGATAGAATTCTCAACTTGTAGGATTTCAAGAACATACTTGACGTCTTCTTCGGTTCAGACATCGCAATCCAGTCAATAAAACAAAGGCAAGTGCAGTTATGTCTATTTGGTAATTTATCTAGTAATTGTTTTATCGAAATTTTAAACCACATTGCTACACGGAACTCTCTCCTAGAGTATTGATTGTGGAACTCTTTACTAGAGTTCAAATATTGACTCATAAATTGAATTCGATTGACTCGGGATATTGGGGGAGTAGTGTAGCGTCTATGACCAATACCCCCATATTGCATTGATTGTGCGAGTTGATTCCTCCTATACACGAGGATAGGCCGGACCGTATCATTAGGATATAATTGAATCATCCCAAGCCGGTCATAGTTCGTTGCCTATTCAGATCACATTGTTTTTATTATGGAATTATTGGAAAATATTGTTCAAGTATTTCAAATTGTTTAATATTACAAATTTCAAATTATTATTTGAATTGTTGAATATTCATAATTGTACTTTGCTCCCTCCTGACTGGAGACCAATATTTTTAGGTGATTGCGTTGTCGAGGATCTGATGTCTAACTCTGGTCCCGCAGAACTTGGAACCTCAGAATCTTAAGAGCTGGATTAGTATTTATTTTTGGAAACAAGTGTAATAATTGAATGCTGTATTAATGTTTGTTGTATTTCAGGCTTTTCAGATTGAATAAAATGTTTTTATATTTTGTTAGAATTTTATCTGCATGTGTTTCACTGCTTGATACAGCTTACTGTCGCCGTCTCAACAACGGTGCAGGCTGTGCATGATCCGATTCGACCCAAGAAATTGGGACCGTGTCGGGACATGCGCCAGCTGTCTTTATAAACTTGATTAAAAAGACATTTCACCAATATCTAGATAAATCGTCATGGTGTTTATCGATGACATCCTGAAATACTCGAAGATGCCAGAAGAACACGAAGAACACTTGCGGACAGTTCTGGGGATTCTGTGGAAGGAGAGGTTGTATGCTAAATTGTTGAAGTGCGAGTTCTTTCTCGACCGAGTGGATTTTCTCGGTCATGTGGTTACTAGAGAGGGGATCTCAATGGACCCTAGGAAGATTAATGCCGTCGAGACATGGAAGGCTCCGACATCAGTTTCAGAGATTAGGAGTTTCTTGGGATTAGCAGACTATTACAGAAAGTGTGTCCAAGACTTTGCTAGAATAGCCGAACCTATGACGAAGCTGACACAGACGGACATATAGTACATCTGGTCAGAAGAATGTCAGGCAGCATTTGAGGAGCTAAAGAGGAGACTGACGACTGCACCAGTTCTAGCATTACCTTCAGGATCTAGAGGTTTCACCATTTACAGCGATGCTTCAGGAAAGGCGCTAGGATGTGTTTTGCAGCAACATGGGAAAGTGATTGCCTATGCATCTAGGCAATTACGGCCTCATGAATAGAACTATCCTACTCACGACCTAGAGTTAGCTGCGGTGATCTTTGCACTCAAGTTGTGGAAAGACTACTTATATGGAGAGCGAGTGAAAATCTTTACTGACCACAAGAGCTTGAAGTATGTGTTCACATAGAAGGAGCTAAACATGAGGCAGAGAAGATGGTTGGAGTTGATAAAGGACTTCGACATCAATTTACAGTATCACCCCGAGAAGGCAAATGTAGTAGCGGATGCGCTGAGCAGACATCCGATGGCATGGTATCTGATGATGGATCGACATTTGCGAGAAGATCTGGAGAAGCTCGGTATTTAGATGATTCAGCCAGGATCAATGATACAGATGATGGCGCTAGATATTCAGTCAGGTCTGATGGAGCAGATCAAGGAGACTCAGTCTACAGATGAGAGCCTCCGCAGACTCAGAGTTCAGGCTTTAGCTGGATTGCTTGTTGACTTCACCATAGTAGAGGATAGATCTTTGAGGCACGGAATCCGGTTACGCATGCTGAAGGGTGAGCTGATAGAGGTAATCTTACAGAAGGCACACCGATCACGATATTCTATTCACCCAGGTGCCAACAAGATGTACCGTGACTTGCGGGAGCATCTCTGGTGGCACGGGATGAAGAGAGATGTATCACGCTTTATTTCGAGGTGCCTAGTTTGCCAGCAGGTCAAAGTGAAGCGTCAGAGACCAGCTGGTCTATTACAGTCATTATCTATTTCCGAGTAGAAGTGGGAACACATTACGATGGACTTTGTCTCAGGGATTCCTCGTTTCCAAGGAGGGAAGGATGCCATATGGGTTATCGTTGACAGGCTGACGAAGTGTGCTTATTTCATACCCTTCAAGGTGGGACTTTCTACCGAGAAGTTGGCAAAGCTATACAAGCAGTAGATAGTTTGCTTGCATGGAGTACCGATGAGCATCATATCGGACCGGGACAGCAGATTCACATCCCATTACTGGAGGAGCTTGTAGGAGGAGTTGGGCAGTCGGCTCAAGTTCAGTATATCGTACCACCCACAGACTGATGGACAGTCTGAAGGACGATTCAGACGCTCAAGGACATGTTGAGGACTTGTGTACTGGACTTCGACAGATCATAGGAGAGTCATCTTCACTTGGTAGAGTTTTCATACAATAACAGCTACCAAGCCAGCATCGGTATATCTCCATTCGAGGCACCATATGGACGACGATGCCGTACATCGCTCTTTTGGGATGATGTTGGAGATAGAGTTATGCTTGGGCCAGAGATGATCACTGAGGTAGCAGAGAAGGCCAGGATGATCAGAGACAAACTCAGAGTTGCTCAAGACAGGCAAAAACACTAGGCCGATGCTAGTCGCAGACCGATGGAGTTTGCCAACGGAGATATGGTGTCGGTAAAGATATCACCTACCAGAGGGACGATCCGATTCGAATGAGGCGGCAAGTTGAGCCCTAGATACATTAGACCGTTCGAGATACTCGGCAGGATTAGAGAGGTAGCTTACAGGGCTGCACTACCACCCAACCTGGCAGGAGTTCACGATGTCCTTTATGTGTCTCAGCTGAGGAGATACGTTCCCGACCCCAGCCATATACTGGATCATTCAGAATTGGAGATCGGGCCGAGTCTTACAGTTACTGAGCAGACAGTGGAGATATTGGACCGAAGGAAGAAGAGGCTGAGGAACAAAGTCATACCCTTAGTCCGAGTAGCTTGGAGCCGTCACCCTCTAGAAGAATCTACTTGAGAGAGAGAGAGTCGGACATGAGGAAGAGATATCCTTACTTGTTCGACCCACCAGCCGCGAGGGAGCCATCCGTTCCCGCTTGATACCTTAGAGGTTAGTCTTAATAGTAGACTTAGTCATTATTTGAATTGCTTGCTATATTAAAAATGTTTGTAGAGTCTTCTATCCTTGTGAATTTCGAGGATAAAATTTTTCAAGGAGGGAAGATTTGTAAGCCCCTATTATTTATATATTTTAAATTAAGGGTTTTTAAACACAAATGATATTTTTGGCCTTAAAATACTTTATTATGATTATTAGGAATTTTCTTGAATTTTTAAATATTTTTTAAAGGCTAAAATATTATTTTGTAATTTTTAAAATTAGTTTTATAATTGTTTAAATTATTTTTATAACAGTTTGCAATTAATTCAAATGTTTTTAAGTCAAACTGCAACATTTGATTTGTCTGTGCAAATTTAAATTTGCACAGAACACAGCGGGGGTTAGATTGCAAATCTAAAATTTGCAAATAGCTAAGGCGGTGGGCTGTTTTGCAATTTAAGAATTTTGGAGGGTTTTTATGGAAAACTACCCACGTCTTCGGCAGGCCATTGGCCGAGCGCCGACCGTCCATGCGACGGAACCCTAATCCTAACCCTAGATCCTAATTCCTATACGAAAAACCTAAATCGACCCTAAATTCTTGTCTATAAAACTCCCCCCTTCGAAACCCTAACCTTATTCCTCCCTCCGACCGCCCTAGCCGCCTCTCTCGACCTAAACACCCCAACACCCTCGTCGAAAACCTAGATCTACTCTAGCCGTCGATCCAGCCGTCGTCAGCCGCTCCGACTATCGCCGAACTGTTCACCTCGACGAGACGAACGCGTCCCTATTTTTCTTCGGCCATCCTGACGTCTCCTACATCGTGCAGCAGCTTCGAACGTCAACCATCGCCGGACACGTACATATCGTTTCACCTCAGCTTCGACTATGTGTCTCGTTTTCACATACCCGTGTCATCTCATGTCGTGGAGTGCGTCTGTGGCCTTGGATACGGGAGACTAGTGTCAGAACGTGGGTATTCGCCTCGGACACAAGACTCGTGTCAGATGCAATCGTTTTGTGTCCCTAACTGTCAGGACACAAAACTTTGCTTTTGGGTTTCGGGTTTGATTATGTTTATTGGGTTTAAACCCGTTTATTAATGGGTTTGGGTTTACTGTGCATAATGGGTTTGGTTACTGTGTTGTCGGGCTGGGCTCGGTCTAGTAGGTTTGGGCTGAGATTTTATATACTGTTTATATATATATATATATATATATATATATATATATATTTGGAAAACCCCCTCCATTTATTAAAAACGGCTCGAAGGCCGCAGACAAAACCGTATACAAGGCCCAAAATGCCGAAGCCTATACAGGTAAACCACCAAAAAGAGGGAGGGAAGGCAAAACAATCGGCATGGGTTACGGGGGTAGCACCGACCAGAATGCTCTCGAGCTGTGGGAACACTGGATGCCCCGCTTACGGCATTGTCGGGCAATTTCCCGAAATAGCTGGTCGGCCGAGTATGGATGACCCTAGTATCTCGCTTTGTTGCGATTCTTCTAAATGACCCAAGTAGCGGCCGCTGTGACGATCTGGTGGCCATGGGAGGCGGAACCCCAGGATGCCAGTAGATCGTGGAAGCATCCGCCGCCCTGCTCGATGCTGAATAGCTGGTTAAGGGTGGTCCAAGTCTTGTCTGGCAGCGTTCCCTGTCGGAAGATGTGATCGATAGTCTCCAGCTGACGCTCGGAGCAACAGGAGCAAGCTGAAGCTAAGCTAATCCCGATGGTGTTAAGGATGTCGTCTGTCGGCAGTTTCTGTCTGAGGACTCTCCATAAGAGGAATATATATATATATATATATATATATATATATATATATATATATATTTTAACAAGCAAATTTTATTGAATCAGAAAGTGGTGCTCCAAAGGAGCAATACAAGCGGTTACATGGACCGAAACACACAAAATGGTCCTGTAGAGCAGATTAACAAAAGTAAAGAGACCTAAATTACGGGTTCCTACAGGGTTGCAACACAGTTGGAAATTCAAAACGAATTTCAAAATATTGAAGCGAAACTGGGCGGGAGAGGGTTGGACCCGCTGTCCAAAGCGGGCACAAGGCCCAAGGGGGCGTGGACCGCGATGCACGCAGGGAGGTGGCGTGCGTTAGGGGGGGAGCGCGTCCCGAAGGGGAGCACGTCCCGAGGTGGGCGTACGGAACGAGGGGGCACGGTGCCCTCCTCAACGCCCAGCGGAGGCGGTGCCGGCCGGAAAAGGAAGCGCCGGCGTGAGCATCTGCGAGGGCGCCGACGATGGGCCGACGAGAACCGGCGGAGAAGAGTACTGTCCGCCGGGACAGCTGTGGGCGCAGAACCTAAGGGCATCCAGCCCTAGGAAAGGGCGCTCTGCCCGGAGAGCGAGCAACCCGAGGGTCTCGGGCCCCCCCACCCCCGTGAACAGGAGCGCCGGCGGAGGCAGGGGGAGCCGAACGGAAGGGGGGTCTCCGGCGGGGGCCGACCCGGGGAGGGCGGGGCGAAGCCGGAAGGGGGGAGGGGGGGAACGATCGTCGGCGACGACAATCAGACGGGGGGTAGAGGGCCCTCCGGCCGGAGGCGGAGGGAGCGTCGGAGGGGGATGGAGAGGCTGGGATCCTCGGTCGACGAGGGCTCCGGCGCGAGGGGGGGAAACGGAGAGGGGGGGCCAGCCCTGGGCCACCGGGAGGCACGGCCAGGGGGCCAATGGAGGAGAAAGCTGAGCTGGGCCACCGCGAGAGGGGGCGGGGGTCCGCAGCCGAGGGGGACGCCGCTGTGAGCGGGAGGGCAGCGCCGGCCCTGGCGGCAGGCGCTGAAGGGAGGGCCACCGCTGGGGCACCGAGCACCCGGGGGGGGAGGCGGAGAGGTACCAGGGGGGAGAGGAACTGATGGAGGGGCCACGGCCGAAGTCGACGGCAGGAAAGTGAATCGGACAGAGGAGGAACTGGTGGGGACGCCGGCCGTCGTCGGGAGAGGGAGAGCCGCGGCCACCCGAGCCCAGAAGAGAGGGAGGGCAGGGTCGGGGCCCGCAGCCGAAGGGGGGGCGCCGCAAGGACGGTGGACGGAGGAGGAGTGGGGGGAGGCAAGCTCGGCGGAGGGGTGGCCGAGGTGGGAGGGCATGGGCTCTGGCCGGCGACAGCAGCAAGAGGAGGGAAGACGCGACGCCGCCTGCGACGGGGGCGCCGGGGGCGTCGGGGCCGACACCGCGGAGGGAGAGGACGGCGGCAGTGAGGGCAGCGGGTAGTCTACCAGGGCGCTGACGGACGGGGGAGAAGGCCGTCGGACGCCGGCGAGAGAGGCCAGGGGGCGGCCCACCACGGCCACGGCCACCAGGGGGCCGGCCGCCCAGGGGGTCCCCACCCACCGGGCGCTCCCCAGGGAGCTGAACAGCTCCACATCTTCCTTTACACACATATATATATATATATATATATATATATATATATATATATATATATATATATATATATATATATATATATATATATATATATGTATATGTATTTCTTTATATATATATATTAATATATATATATATATATATATATATATATATATATATATATATATATATATATATATATATATATATATATATATTTATATATTTATATTATATGTATTTCTTTATATATATATTATTATTATGTATATCAATATATACATATTTATATACTACTATTTAATAATATATATATAAAGAAATACATATAATATAAATATATATATATATATATATATATATATTTGACAAAAGCTCCAATTTATTGATGTATAAGGAGTAAAATGTCGAAGCCTATACAAGAAAGCGTGACTCGCGCAGAAAGACTCTATAAAGCAAGAAAGTCGGTCAGTGCTGGAGAGCGCGCACTCAATCGAACCAAAAACCTCCCGGCCCGCAGTTAAGTCAGCAACCTCTGGTGCCTGCCTAGGGCGAGAGAACATCGATTGCTGACTTTGAGAACCTGCCTACAGACTTCTCTGTAAAGTTGTGAGGAGTTGTATAAGCGGCCTTCGTATCTGTGCTTGTTTCAATTTTTCCATAATACCCAAATACCGACGGCTGCACGATCTGGTGCCTGTTGGAGTTCCTCCAGTTGGCGAGGAGATCGTGGAAGCCCCCAGCCTGTTGGTGCGGATGCCATCTGATGGAGAGATGAGACCACAGCTGGGTAGCGAGATCATCGGAGTGCAGAACGTGTTCCGCGGTTTCTGCTTGCGGGGAGTGGCAGTAGTGGCATCTCGATATGAGGCTATAGCCGATGGAGGTGAGGGCATCGTCGGTTGGGAGTTTTCTGCGCTGTGCTCTCCAGATGAGAATAGACCATTTGTTGGGGATATTGGGCTGCCAGTAGGGGGCGAGGAAGGGGTTGGGCTCTCTAGTGCCTCTCATTACAGTTCTGGTAGAGGCTAATGTGAATTTTCTGCCAAAGTTCAGGGACCACCGCAGCGTTCCCGAATCATTGGTGGTCATCAAAGATTCCGCGAGGTTTCGACCGAGGAGAATGCGGCGCCAATTGGCAGAAGATCTGCTGTTGGCTGTTGCCGTCGTTGGATGGGATTACCGAAAATACCTAGCCTTCATGAATCGAGACCAGATCGAGTTTTCTGTACGGAGTTTCCACCACAGCCTCATGGAGCAAGCAGCAATAATGTGCGCAAGTCTGTTGAATCCCAGCCCTCCCTCGCTTGTGGGTTTGGCCATGGAGTCCTAGCTGGCCCAGTGGTGCTTGTCTTTTCCGTCGTTGTGACCCCAAAAGAAGTTGGAGAAAAGGGTCTCAAGAAAGGATAAGACCTTCTCCGGGGGGAGCAGACTGCCAGGGTGTATATGGGGATGGAGGAGAGAACATGCTTGATCAGGATCATCTTGCCTTCCGGGGATAGGATAGCGTTGTGCCATCCCTCAATTTTTTTTTGATTTTGCTGACAAGGCCTTTGAAGATGCCCGAGTTAGATTTCCCATACACCAGCGGGCAGCTGAGATAAGTGAACGACGGGTAAGCGATGGAGAAAGATGTTAGATTAGAGAGGGTGGCGGAGTGGGCCCTGTCAGCTTTATGATGGGTGTAGATGACGCTCTTTCTTGGGTTCACCCGCTGTCTGAAGCATCTGGTGTATCTCTCTAGCGTTCTGTGGACCGCCTACACCAACCCGATGTCGCCTGCTGAAAAGATGCGGATGTCGTCAGCGTAGGCCAGATGAGTGATTAAGGGGCAGACGGTGGTAGAGTGGAAATGGTGGAATCCAGGCGAGTTGGCTAAGCTGTTGAGATTTTTGCTAAGAGCTTCGGTCGCGATGATGAAGATGGTAGAGGATAGAGGTTCTCCCTGCCTGACCTCACAACTGGCTTTGAAAAAGCCCTTGGCTTGCCCGTTGATGATGGTGGAGAACCAGGAGTTGCTGATGGATCTGAAGAGAACGTCGATCCACGATTTTGAGAAGCCGAAGGCCCTAAGCACCCAGATCATGAATTGCCAGTCCAGACGGTCATAGGCTTTCTCCATGTCAAGCTTGATAGCCACATTCCCCCTGGAAGGGAATTTCATGCAAGTGATCATCTCCTGAGCCAAGAGAATGTTGTCGGTGATGTTCCGTCCCGGAACGAAGCCACTTTGCTCTTCAAAAATGATCTTGGGGAGAAGCGCGGACATGCGAGTCGCGATAATCTTTGAAATGATTTTATTGGTAAAGGTGCATAGGCTGATGCGACGGAAGTCCTTGAACGTGTCCGGGTTGTCTTTTTTTGGGATGAGAATAAGGTTGGCTCTAGAGATGGATTTTGGGTACCTCGTTCCTTGAAAAAAGACAATGGCGACCTCATGGATGTCGTGTTCGACGATGTCCCAACAGGTTCCGATGGTCAGTGTGGAGTCGACCGTTGTCATCAGCGGTTTGGTGCAGGCTCAGCTATTGTCTGTGGCCTCTAACACAGGAGTGAAAGAAGCTCGAGTTTTTGTCTCCTTCTGCATCCCAGGCCAGCCTGGCTTTCTGTTTCTAGAATTCTGTTTCTATCTTCAACCGGGACTTAAGAAGTTCTCTGGTGAGATGTAGGATGGCACGGTTCTCCTGCGACCTGTCCGTAGCGAACAGAATCTCCGCCCGCGTGACGTCATCCTCCGCCAACTTAATAGCTTGGAAAATATTGTCGAAGGTGTTCCTGCTCCATGTTATTTTATTGTCAATAAATACATTTGATATATATATTTTACTACATTAAAATATATTATTATATTATTATTTACTTACGTACTTAATTTCGTATTTTTACGTATTTTGTTAAATATGGTCATTTTAGCCTAGACCTAGCATGGGTTTTGTGGACTCAAATGAGTCTAAATATATTCAAGGTCTGTACGAGTCATATCGAACTTGATTCATGGCCTTGGGTCCCGTATCTGGACTTCGGTTCAATTTCGTATACGTGGATAAATATGTTAAATAATTAATTATTTATTTTCAGAAATTGTACCTTGCTATATTTGAATATATAGACAGTATATAAATGCTGGGAAAATCTTGGATAAATTGTATTTAAATACCATGTTAATTTAGATAATTTAATATAATGTTTCTAGGATTTAATTTGTATTCTTTCCATTTTATAAAAATGGGAAAACAGAACTCATTTTCAAGGTACTTATGTTTACTGATTTTTAATAAATAACTATAATAGTTTATAAATTCCAGAAAAATTATTATAAATTTCTATAATTAACAAGGATCATTAAGGTTCTTTATTTTATATATATTTGAACTTTTTGACTATTTTAATAATTGTTGGAACACAGTGTACAGTCTGATTTATTAATTAAATAATTATGTCTTGTGAAGTTATGTGTGATTTTGGGATATTTTAGTATTGGGACCTTACCCTACCTTAGTATAGAGATCCTAAAAAGTTGGTTTAGGTATTGTGTCACCCCACATTGGTCTCCTATGCTAAAGTCATCACTTGGCTAGGTATCTAGTTAGATAGTCGTGTCACACCACTAGTGTCCTAGTCTTGAGCTTAGAATAAAAACTAAGATTATATATCCTCTTTGATAGTGACAGGACGTCGGACATCTATAGCTTCATATTCATACCCTTTCTTTGCACAAGACAAGTACCCCTACAAACTTTACTCACTGCATGTAATGGATTGCGTATGAACTATGTTAATACAGTTACTTAAAAAGAAAAATCATATCTTACATGTTTCTATGTACCCACCGTTTGTTTCACATGCTTTAAAACTGTTTTTGTATTTCTCACATGTTATAACTTGGGTTATGGGAAAACTGATAGCTGAGTACGTGATCATGCCCTCTTCTTCCGTACGTATGTACCGAGCAAGGTCGCATTACATGCATACCTTGTCGTAGGTCATTATCCCGCATTTCTGTACATATGTACACCTATGCTTGTAGACTTGTACATACGTACATTTTATTACATGTATACTTGTACACCGGTACATTTTATACCTATTGACGATCACTTGCCTGCTCTAGTTTTAAACATTACATGTACATCTGTCGCCATGACAAATATATCTTCTACATGATAGATTGTGATATGCCATGATTCATGTTCATTACACCTCTGTTCATTTCATGCTCCATATTTTAGTTTGTAGAATCAGTACTTACTCCCTTCCTGACAGGAAACGTTGCAGGTATACTTACCGAGGAGGAGTTGCTATGTGATTCCTATTATGGGGTTACCATTAAGGATCAGGCTTTAGCCCAAGAGAATGTACCTATGGGGAAACTTGTCTAGTTTGTTATTTTAGTTGCTCTGGACTTTGAGAGCAGGTCTGTTTAGACTATGTACTTTGTTACTGGACCTGTATCCAGTTTTACATTTTGGCTATGTATTTTGAACATATTCGTATGTTAGATGTTGTGTTGTAATGATTTCTTAAATATGACAAATGGAACTGTTAGCACACTTTGAT
Organism: Iris pallida; assembly: GCA_029216955.1. Lineage (NCBI taxonomy): Eukaryota > Viridiplantae > Streptophyta > Magnoliopsida > Asparagales > Iridaceae > Iris > Iris pallida. Next base: position 82,388 of record JANAVB010010085.1, read on the forward strand.
CTTTTACTGCTTACTTTTAAAAGAACAGCTTACTACGCTATAACTCAAGCGTAGGCTGGACATGCCTCAATCCGTCCCAACAATTTTGGTAGCGGGTCGTGACACAATATTCTGGGTGATGGTCAGATCTTGGGCACTATGTATTTAGTTGTGGAACATTGGGCTAATGATTTTGGACTTAGAAACCCAATACAGGAAATAAGAAATTAGAATTTGTTCTTTTAGTGAATAGGTTTATTTTCTAGTAGGCTTAAGTATATTTAATATGAAGGATATTGGGCTATTATGTAGTAAGTCTGGGCTTAGGATTTAATTTTTTTTTTTGGATCTTGACTTTATATGGTTGAGGATGGACTTTGGGTTTTAGAAATCATTATGGGTTTCTCTACAAACCTTTTAGTAATTAGATTTTGGGTTGTAGTTTGGTTGGGCCAAGTATTAGTCAATTGTTATGTTTGGAACCCTAATACCTAATTTCCTATATTTTAGGTCCTGGACTAGGAGCAATTACAAGGAATTGGACTTGAGGCAAGTACATACCTTACTTATGTTTCTCAATACATTATAATTGCAACATTTTCTTGTCATGTCATATTTCATATTGCGACATGATTTGATACGAGGTTGTGCTTCTTGATCATAATTCATGGTTATTGTTTATAATCGTGATCATGACTTGCTTATCGTATATTGATCATGACGTGTGCCTTGTTTATCGTATATTGATTATGACTATCATACATTGATCACAACTTATCGTTATTAATTATTTCGTATCCCGGGAAGGGAAAATGCTAAGTAGGTATGTGGTCACACCCAATTGATGTCGTACATATCGTAAATAGTACACATATACCTCATGCATGTCGTGCTGTATTTTTCTATCGTTAATAGCCATCTTCGGATGTGTCATATTACCCCAGCCGACCACATATTGAACATGGTATTTTAATTGCACATGGTTTATAGTCGTATTTTTTCTTGATCATGGTTATTCTCTTAGTTGTTCATGTTGCAGGTTGCATTGCATGGCATTGTCTCGTGTCACGATCTGGTTCATTTATTTTCTATATTTATTTTATTATTTTATTTTATATTGTGCGACATTTGTTTGGAGAGTTATACTTTGCTCCTTTCCTGACTGGATGGTTGACATATTAGGCCAGAGCTTGAGGACATGACTTAGATTGGATGATGACTCGAGGAAGGTTCTGAAAGAGTCTAGAAGATTAGGATATATTACTTTTGATGTATCAGATGGTTTGGATAAAGTCAGATGTATTGGATGTATGAGTTATTTCTTTGAGGATGTGCATGGAATATCGGATTTGTTTCCGGAGATGGATACTCAAAGTGATAGTGTATGATGTGATCATGTGTTGGCTTAGTTTTGGTATTGTTTCTTGTCTAGTATTTTGATTGAGCAAAGCATTGATCTTGAGATTAATTGGTGACTATCGAGGTCTAGACATCTAACTACCGCCAATTTTACGACGTAGGCTGGACGCAATCACAACCCATACCCAAACATGCGGGCGTGGAGCGTGACAGTCACCGAGCCGATAGCCCGACCTATCGAAGTCGACCCAGATGACCCCGTGCCCCGACTTGCAGCTCCGAAAAGTTACAACTTCAAAGTGTCAAAGTTCAAGAAAGCGTGCCGCACTTCCTTCAGCAGAACTGAGGCCTTTCTATGGAGATCGACTGGTTGTAAGAGCTGGAACACCACTTCAAGCTCCTTGGTATTGAATAATCCAAGCAAGTCGCTTACGCACAACTTCTACTACGTTTGAACACACATGACTGGTGGGTCATGCACAAATGAGCGATCCGACGCGACAACAACTCATTTTCGATCTTTTGGGCCATCTTCTGCAAATCTTTCTAGGTCGAGTACCTTCCTTCAGCCGTTCGTTAAGAGAAGGAAAATGAATTCATACAGTTGAGCCAAGGGAATAGAATGGTGCAATAGTATACGGTAGAGTTCAATAAATTGCCCAAATTTGTAGGTATATTTCTACATACAAAGGAGTGTCACATGCGACGATTCAAAGTAGGTCTACGGCCATCTATCTCTGCTCATGTGTTGGTGCCGGAATACAAGACCACATGCAATACCCTGAATCATGCTCTCCGCCTTGATAGCCAGTACCCTTCCATCGCAACCGACGTTGTACACCATTCAAATCACAAACATCCTAGCTATGCGGGAGGCAACAACAACGTTGCAAAGCATCCAAACAATAGCGGCTATAAAGGATATAACCCATTACCTCGTTGTACCAAGTGCAACCATGTCGGATACCATGCCACCAACTGTAATGTCTTCGATAGGGATGCTTCTTTTGTGGAAAAAAGGGGTCACCAATCTCAAGACTGCATGGCCCTGACAACAGAATCAGAATGCCCCACCACAGCAACACCATCCAGAAAACAGATGCCAGGCACCCAAATCTCCACAACCTGCACCACAGAATGGCCAAGATCGTCGTCCCAATGCCCAGGGCTGTGTCTATGCCATGACTCGAGATGAGGCATTCGCCTCTGATACAGTCGTGATAGGTATATTACTTTTCAATAATAAGACTGCTTATGGACTATTTGATTCAGTTGTTATGCATGGTTTTATAGCGATGGATTTCGTTGATGAACACAAATTCTCCATGGCACCGCTAGGCCTTAACCTTAGTGTTAATATCCATCGGCCACACAAATACAAGTAAACACTATCTGTAAAGACGGTTGCATATGTATTGGTAGGAGAAAATTGACTCTATATGCAATAGTTCTAGACCTTAAGGACTACGACATCATTCTAGGAATGGATTGGCTCGGTGCTTGCTCGACCACCATTGACTGTGTAGGAAAGAATGTCACCTTTCGTCTACCAGGGCAGCCCGAATTCTCTAGACCCTTCAAGATAATCATTTGTATGTGAAGAGGAGAAAATATGAGTTCTGGTTGAACATCGTTCATTCCTTTGGCACATAATCTTCGCTGGAGGCATTTCAGTTGATCCGAAGAAACTTTAAGCAGTCATTGATTGGAAGCGGCCCATATCGGTTAGTGAATTTTGAAACTTCCTCGGCTTGGTGGGATACGATAGACTCTTCATAAAAGACTTTACGAATATTGCATTGCCCTTGACTCGCCTTACCCAAAAAGAGTCGCGTTCGAGTGGTCAGACGACTGCAAAACTTTATTCCAGGAGCTAAAACAATGGCTTGTTTTAGACCTATACTTGCTCTTCTTAAAGGGACTGAGGAATTTCAAATCTTCAGCAATGCATGTGGCCAGGGTTTAGGTTGTGTTCTCATACAGCAGGATAAGGTTCTATCTTTTGCTTTTAGACAGCCAAAGCCGTATGAGAAGAACTATCCCACGCATGACCTAGATCTAGCGATGATTGTGTTTGTATTGAAGTTGTGACGTCACTATTTTATGGCATAGCGTGCAATATTTATAAGGATCACAAGAGCTTCAAGTATCTCTTCACACAAAAAGTGCTGAATTTGGGACAAAGGCGATAGCTGGAACTAATCAAAAACTACGACTTGACGATCGACTACCCGTCGAGCAAGGGAAATGTTGTGGCAAATACGCTGAGTTGGAAATACATAGCTTCGCTATCCATCAACAGTAGACTATTGCACGACTTGGAAGGAATGGGCATAGAACTCCGTATTTGATTCGTATGCGTACAGCTGGTGCAACTGCGGCTAGAGCCGAGCCTATTAGAAAAGATCAAGTCTTCTCAGAAGGATATTCCATACCTGAAGAAGATGCAGAAGCTGATATAAATAGGGAAGTCATCTGACTTTGCATAGGACGAGTCAAAAACATTATGAGTGAAGGGTTGGCTATGTGTCCTGGATGATCCAGAAGTCAGAAAAGAGATAGTGTCGGAAGCACATTATGTAAAATATTTTCTTGCATCTTGGCAGCACCAAGAGTATAAGGACCTTTGCATTATCTTTTGGTCGTACGACATGAAGATAGATATGGTACTCTTTGTATCGCAATGTATGGTCTGTCAATAGGTTAAAGATGAGCACCAGAGACCGGACGGGGAGATGCAGAGCCTTGCTATTACAGAATAGAAGTGGGATCATGTCACTATTAACTTTATTGTTGACCTGCCGAAGATGCCCCGGAGGAACGATATCGTCTTGGTCATTGTAGATCGAATAACCAAGTCAGTGCACTTCATTGTCATTAAAGTCACTTGGAACGTTGATCGCCTTGCTTAGATCTATCTTGATAAAATAGTTCGGATGCACAGGATTCCAGTGTCCATCGTCTCAGATCGGGATAGACGATTCGTGTTAAGCTTCTAGTATAGTCTTCAGTCAGCAATAGGGACTAAGTTGAAGTTTAGCTTAGCTTATCATCCTCAGACCGATGGTCAAACAGAACGGGTGAATCAGATTCTCGAAGATATGCTACGACTACGTTCAATCAACTTGAAGTCAAACTGGGACATTCATCTACCGTTGGCCGAATTTGCATATAGCAATAGCTATCAGTCCAGCATCAAAATGGTGTCATACGAAGCCTTATATGGTCGGAAGTGCAGATCACCCATTTGCTGGGATGAAGTCGGGGAACGACAGATACTTAGCCCGGAACTGATGGAGCAGACTGTACAAAAGGTTAAACTTATAAGTAAAAGATTAGAGATGGTCCAGAGTCGGCAGAAGAGCTACGTGGACACCCATCGATGACCACTCGAGTTTCTAAGGGACGATCATGTGTTTCTAAAGTGACGCCTATGCGAGGAGTCACCAGGTTTGGAGTTAAAGGCAAACTTAGTCCGAGATTTGTTGGTCCTTACCAAATTGCATTACCGCCAGCACTGTCAGATGTGCATGATGTCTTCCACATCTCTCAGTTATGGAAGTACGTGCACAATCCGAGCCACATGGTAGATTTTGGTCAGCTGAACCTAAAGGCGGACTTATCTTATGTAGAGGAATCGGTCCAAGTCTTGGAGTGTAAAGATAAATTGCTCCAAAATTGGGCGATACCTCTCATCTGTGTACTCTGGAGGAACCACTCAGTCGAGGAGTTGACCTAGGAACTCGAGTCAGAGATGAGAAAAAAGTTTCCTTTATTGTTTTCTTAGAGGTAGGCTCTCCCCTTAAGTTTCGAGGAAGAATTTTTTTTAGTTGGTTATGGTGTAGTATCCCATCCCTACATCGTGCTCCATTTTCTGTCCACAGGGTGCACGATAAAGGAACACTGTCATTATCGATTCAGTCAGAACTGATTGATCGGGATCGATTGAACAGGAACGATTGAATTAAGATCATTTCCTCCTTATATAATGGCTTCTTCAGAATCAAGTCCCATATTTAGCGGGTTGCGCCTCGAGGATGGACTCTGTGGCTAAGTCAGGAGAGACCTTCCGTTGCTCTGCTTTTTATGACGCACTTGCTTCTTTGGTTTTGGTTTTGGTTTTCTGAATGCATTTTCATAAATTTTTCGATGGTTTTTATGGCTTGCGTTCTTCGAACTTCACATTTTATATCGAACTCATTGAATAGGACAGTGTTCTGACCAACTGCTTATGTGATTTCAGGTGATCACGTAGGCATCTAAGTACAAACCAACCGGTCTCTTGTCTCAATCAAAATAATCAAGATAAGTGGCTGACCCTTCTCCCCCTTGACCCTCTTACTTTTTCAATAAATCGAACACATCGTTAAGAATGAAATGTTATATGCAAATACACGGACACACTTCTTATTCTATAGAACTACTACATGCTTGCTATGTTATTCATGATATAGAACTGTGTTAAACAAAAGATGGACTCATTGATCAAAATGATGCCACAACAAGGCAGTATACAATAAAAATGGTTAAGTTCTTATAATATAGACCATGCTTGAGTAACTAGTTTAGTTTAGCACGATCATGGACAAATTGTGCACAAGGTAAAGTTTTTTCGAACGACACAGAAATACGGTATAACTGTGCTGGTTACTAGCACAAATTATTCAGAAACTTTTAACAGGGCTCACTACTTGCGTTGAAAGGGTCCCGTCTAACTAAGCTATAAGGCCAGGATGACATATGGTGTCAGTGACCTTCACATGTACATTTACACACATTATGCTAGAAAATGATAACAATTGACAGGGTAGAACATGGTAAGTCTCACACTGCAACGGCATGCTCTGCCGTGGGTAAGTTCTAGTATATTTACATTATTATGCCTATCATATGCTTGCATGTAATATACTAGGATGGCTAGAAAGATGGCAAATGAAGTCATATAATTTTTTGAACCAAATGAGAGCATGTAAGTTAATTTGCCACGCACCAGTACAAGTGTAATGTACCCTCGCTCTCCACAGGTACCCCGAACTAAGAAGGGCATGCCACTTAAACTCAAGGCAATGCAAGTTTATTTGAAGCCTCATCCGTGTATTGAAGTCTTGTTTTGATTCTTTTGAAGACTCCACAAATTCTGTCCAAGATAGATGGCTCTCCTCCCTACGATAGCAGGTCTTTTGAAATGTTTTGCTTGTAAATAGGGATGTAATGTATGGAACAACTATCTCATCAGTGTTCATTTTGTAATCGAGTCATGTTGTAAGCCCGCATGGCAAAGATTTTAATAGAGTCTTGTGAATGATGTTTATTATCAATGAAATAAAAATTTTCCTTTTGTCTTAAATGTGTTGTTCATTTTTTTTTGCGTACTCTATTAGATGTTATGTTTCGGATAACCTTATAACTATGCCTTGTGTGAGCACAATTTTGGTTCGTACGACATCACGTCCGGGGGATGTCTATCGATTCTTCGAAATTGGGGCATGAACGACTAGTGGTTTTAAAATTATTATGCAATAAATACATTAATCCCTATTTCTCCCTAGCTTATTTTTTCGAGAAGCATCTTAGATTTGTGTTGGGAGTATTAAGAAAGGAGAAGTTGTATGCCAAGATTAGTGTGTGACTTTTGCTTAGACATTGTCTCATTTCTGGGCCATATCATTTATGGTGAAAGACTTCCAATTGATCCGAAAAAAATTACTACGGTAGAATCTTGGCCGAAACTGACATCTGTTGCAGAGGTAGGAGTTTTCTCGGACTTGACGGGTATTATCGCAGGTCCGTAGAAAATTTCTTACGGATTGCAGAGCCGATGACATGGTTGACGCGAAAGGATCATGAGTTTTAGTGGATAGAAGATTGTCAGAAGGATTTTGAGGAATTGAAGAAGAGGCTGACCTCACCACCCATTTTGATGCTTTCTTCTGGATCGAAAGGATTCGTTGTATATAGTGATGCGTCGGGTAGTGGACTTAGATGTGTATTGATGCAACACTGAAAGATCATAGCCTATGCATCAAGGCAATTGAGGGTACATGAGTAGAATTATCCTACACATGATCTTGAGTTAGCAGCAGTGATCTTTGTATTGAATTTATGGGGCATTATTTGTATGGAGAGCATGTGGTGATATTTATGAATCATAAGAGCTTAAAGTACATCTTCACACAAAAGGAGTTGAATATGAGATAGAGGCTGGAGAGTAGACCGGACTACGTATTCATGAGGATGGGACATTAAGTTGCGAAAATAGTCTATATGTTCCGAATGGTGAACTGAGGCAGGAGTTGATGAATGAGGTGCATAGTTCTATTTATTATATTTATTCCGGAGGTATTAAGATGTACTGAGACACAAAGCAGTACTATTGGTGGCATGGTATGAAGATGGAGATTGCATGCTTTGTAGCAAAGTGCTTAGTCTGTCAGCAGGTGAAGGCAGAACATCAGAGAACCGCAGGTATGTTGCAACCGCTTCTTATCCTTGAGTGGAAGTGGGAGCATATTACTATGGATTTTTCCACTAAATTTCCAAGGAGTCCCAGCAGAAAGGATGCAGTTTGGGTGATTGTGGATAGACTCACGAAGTCGGCACATTTTTTGTTGTTCAAAGTTGGACAGTCCACCGAGATATTAGCTGACTTGTACATGAGGCAATTTATGAAACTCCATGGAGTACCAGTTAGTATAGTCTCAGATAGGGACTCTAGATTCACATCACATTTCTGGAAAAGTATGCAGGAGAGCTTGCGTACGAGAATCAAGTTTCATAACTTCGTATCATCCACAAATGGATGGTCAGTCCGAACGTACTATTCAGACCCTATAAGATATGTTGAGAGCATGTATGTTAGACTTTGGAGGCTCTTGGAAGGACAACTTGCACTTGGTGTAATTCTCTTCTACAACAACAGTTACCAAGCTAGCATACAAATGGCACCATATGAAATATTATATAGGAGGAAGTGTAGATCACCAATATGTTGGAGCAAGTTGGAGAGAGACAGTTACTTGGACCAGAGCTAGTGACGCAAAAAGTAGAGAAAGTAAAGAGGATTCAGAGTGACCTTAAAGCAGCTCAAGACTGACAGAAGCATTGGGCCGATATGTTTCGATGACCATTGGAATTCGAGGAGGGAAGCATGTATTTCTAAGGATTTCACCGACTCGAGGCACCATTAGATTCGGGAGTAGAGAAAAGTTGAGTCCAAGGTATATTGGACCGTTCGATATCATTGAGCGTATATGAGAGATGGCATATTATCTTGCATTACCCCCATCATAGAGGAAGTGCATGATGTGTTCCATATCTCATAGTTAAGGAGGTATGTGACCGATCCCAGTCATGTGGTTGATCACTTTGAGATCACAGTGGGACCCAGTTTATCATACGAGGAGTAGCCAGTTGGTATCTTGGATACAAATGTAACGCCATCCAAAAATACGTAGGATTAGGAATGCATATACATGCCAGTTATGTATCAAGTAAACTCCAGCCAAGCTTGAGTACGTATAAGCTATCTAAGTCAGGTATTTATATCTCTATATCACTAAGATAATTCTAATCTCAATCCACTGAAGATAAATCCTTCGTAAGACCAAGTATAGTAATGTTGGTCAGGCATTAAGACACTGGATCCCACAGACAAACAAGAATAGACAATATATAATAAAGTTGACTAAACTCTATTACAAATGTCTGAACAAACTTATAACAAAGGATAAAGCTTGCAAAACTAGGATGTGTCAGCTGAATAAATTGACGAAAAAATATTGGTATAATGTTGGATGAACATAGTAAAAAAAATCAACCAAATATATACTTGAGTCAAACATAGTAACACCACCCGGATCAATAAACTTTCTCTGCAGAAGCGACTACTTTGAGAGATCACCAGGTCTTCAGGGGACATAACAAGGTACAAAAATACAACATGACAAGTACAATAAATGGAAGTACTCTAAATAACTACACAAGGGAATCTATATAATCCAGTCTAAGTAAAATGCAAGTGAGAACAAGCTCTGTACATTGGACTACTATGCCAAAGGCACCGTGTCGGGGGACCTCAGGCATACGAGTAAACACTCAAGCTCTGCTATAGAGACCACAGTATACGAGTATGGGTAATGTAACGCCCCAGTCCCAAAATATATAGGACCAAGTACGTGAACATGCCAGCTGCACATGTACGAAGAATACTCCAATATATGGAATCCTCATATATGCACATAAGCTATAAATAAAATAATTACAGGCCAGAATAACATATCTAATCTCATCACAGCTCAACACAGAAGATAATAAAGTCCAAATAAATAAAGCAGAGTATCAAAAGATAGCTGGGTGAACATACTCACTCCAAACAGCTATGAAAATAGTCTCACAAAATCGGAGTCCAGCCTCCACAAAATAGAAAGAAAAGAGATGTAAATAATATCTACAACTATCTCAAATATAGAATAAACTAGAAATCAATAGGCACTGTCTCGTCATCAATGTAGGATAGCTCCAGTGCCGCTCCGTACTCCTGTGGAAAATCGTCTAAACCTGGAGAGATAACCAGGTCCTCAGGGGACATAGCAAGATACAAGGAAACACCATGCCATATAAACTATGATAATATAATAAGAGAAAAGGTATGCATGCAATCGGGTCCTGACCATTCTACTGTGAATATGCAGTTGAGATACAATCCTTCGACGCATGAGCCCTGGCTGTAAATAGGATCGACATAGTTCCCATAAAGGGTACCAGGGGCCTACGTCCATAACGCTCGGGAAGCGTCAGAGGGCACCATGTGCAAGGGGCTACGTCTATAACGCTCTGGGAAACGTCAGAGGGCGCCTGGAGCCTGCGTCTCCGGAGGAGCGCACAGGTAATCATGGAAGTGTAAAGAAGCCCATACGTCAGGTATTGTTCTCTCCACCCAATGCCTAGTATCATCATCTCCATGACTGATATGAACCTCTAGTAACCGCTAATTCTTCTAACATGTAATACTATTGGCAGTTACTCCTATCCGTCGCACGCTTCATACGTATTGGTGGCCAGCCGACTACGCAGAAACGTGTCCAATATGTGACTCACATCACGTGATACAACAAGTGTCAAGGCCGTATGAGATATACCAATACCTCAACATCAATGGGTGGTCAATAAACTAAGTCAAATGTAAGAGAATAAATAAAGCAAAAAAATGACCGATATAGTCGCTTGCACCCAAGTGTGACTTGGACGCACAGTTTAAATATCATGAAACAAAATGGTAAAAATAACAACTGAAAATAAGAATATAATAATCACAGAGTAAGGTGGCAAGGTATCTTGCCTATGGTACGAGAAGGGCAAATCCAAGAGTAGCAAGTGTTAGCACAAAACTCACAAATCACAGATGACTCCAAACGCTGAAACAAACATCAAAAATGATCTCGGTGAAGAAGATATACCTAGAAAACGTCTGTCCAAAAGTCAAATTCTGGAACATGGACAAAATCGTAATTTCGGGTCAAAACGATGTCCGCCGTTGGACTCGCTTTGCACCGAAACGCGTGCCAAAGTTTATGGTCTCTAAAGTCATCAAACTATATGTCTACGATTTCAGTTTGAGGAGAGGAACTCAACGGTATGTCCAGTTTTGGATTCCGATGAGCCGTTTACAAAATCGCCCGTTTGAGTGGGTCGTGGGCCCACCAAAAATGGGTTCCGATTCGACCTTCTCAGAATCGAACCAAACTTGGCATGCAGGACCAGAATTTCGATCCGGACCTGTTGGTGAAAGTTTCGTCTCGATTCGACAACTGTACACGAAGTTGTGGGCAAGTTTGCAAAACGTCGATACGGGGGTATCTCGATAGATACGCGTTGATTTCGTCGCGCACACGTGACGAAACTGAGTTCCATCAGTTCCCACACGTCCACAACGTCCATATGCGCCTTTCAATGCGTATAGCGTGCGACCACGTCACCTGGTTTGTTAGAGAGTACGTCGTATCGGACAAAATTCTAAAATTTTAATGCTTTCGAAGTAGTTTTTCTCACAAGTTCAACACTGATTTAATTCTCACACAGGAATCGAAATATAGATCTACAAGTTGCATTTCAATCGGGGTTATGTTGTCTTCACACGTGTTCAATTAGTTTTTAAAAAATCTCGACACACAGTTCAGAATCCGGCTTCTAAGGGGTGGTTTGAAACTGGATTCAAATTCTATTTTCGACAGAGTTTTACTCGACTTTGCATCGAGTTACTTGTCAAACCAAAGGGTTATAGCTGATTCCCTTTGAAGGGACTCAAAGAAGGTTACATTGCCTACATGTAGCATCTTTCGGATCGTAAAATGATCAAACGTGCGAGAAGTAATCAAGGCCGAAAAGAGGGGTACTTTGTTGTCGAATTCCTGAACGGGGGTCGGTTGGGGGAGACGCTCCAGCGATCCTGGCGGTGGCGCGGTGGTTGTCCGGCGCCTGGGGTGTGCGCGGGGAGGTCGACGGCCTTGGGGTCGAGGTGGAGAAGAGATGGAAAGGAGTTAGGGTTTGGTTTGTTGCGGGTGAATATATATACCAAGCCGTTGTTTGCATTCCTATTCGTAATAGGAAAAATACCTATGGGCTCGAGTTTTAATCCGAGTGGTGCTCGGTTTCACTATAGCAGCTGTAGCTGCTATGTTAAGTGTTAGGAGGTGGGGTCGAGCCATGTGTGTGGAGTGGGTTAGGGGTCGGGTCCCCTCCCCCTGCAGCTTTAGCTGCTGCCGTTTGTGGGGGGGTTCGGCCCACCACTGCAAGTTTATATATATATATATATATATATATATATATATATATATATATATATATAATATATATATATATATATATATATTTTTTTATTTATATATATATATATTATATATATATATATATATATTCACAAGAAAATTTCTAAATTTCTTAATTAAGTAACAAAAATATTTGTAATAATTGTAGGCTATATTTATTAAAAATAAAATATATCAAGCACAATCATACACATAATATATATCTATAATTACGAATATACCAATTACCACATTAATTACAAATAATCAGAAAAAAAAATTATTTTTAAAACACTAAAATAATTAGAAAAATATTGGGAGTTTACATCCAAACCCAACTTAAAGAAAATTTCGTCCTCAAAATTAAACTAAGGTCGGGGGATCAAATGCAATGCATGAAAATATAATTGCATGACATACCTTCGTCTTCGAACAAATGCGGGTAGCGGTTTCGGATGTCGTCCTTGCGCTCCCAAGTAGACTCCTGACGAGTGATGCTTCCATGCTACGCGAACCAATGGAATAGATTGATTCCATAACACCTTCACTCGGCGATTGAGGATACCTACTGGTTGCTCTTCGTACGACAAACTCGGTCCAACTGTGATCTCGGAGTGATCAAGCACATGAGTGCTGTCTGCCACGTACCTCCTCAGCTGTGACACGTGAAATACGTCATGCACTCCCTCTAGCGACGGTGGCAGTGCCAAACTGTAGGCAACCTCTCCAACACGTTCCAAGACATCGAATGGGCGGATGTACCTTGGACTCAACTTGCCACGTCCTCCGAATCGAATCGTGCCTCTAGTGGAGGATATCTTCAAGAACACATGGTCACCCTCTTTGAACTCCAAGGGTCGATGACGATTATCTGTCCACTGCTTCTGACGATCCTGCGCTGCTCGCAGGTGGTCCTGAATCTTCTTCACTGTCTCTACTGTGCTCAAGACTAACTCGGGTCCCAATAGCTGTCGCTCTCCTATGTCGCTCCAACAAACAGGAGATCGACACTTTCTACCATACAATGCTTCAAGCGGAGCCATTTGGATGCTCGCTTGATAGCTATTGTTGTAGGAAAACTCAACAAGATGAAGATGGTCCTCCCACGAACCGCCAAAATCAAGCATACACGCTCTCAGCATATCCTCTAGCGTCTGAATGGTACGCTCCGACTGGCCGTCTGTCTGCGGATGATACGATATGCTAAACTTCAATCGAGTGCCCAAATTCTCTTGCATGCTCCTCCAAAAATGTGAAGTAAATCTCGAGTTACGGTCTGACACAATACTAACAGGCACACCATGCAATCTCACAATCTGCTCTATATACATCTCTGCCAATACCTCTGTCGACTGGCCCACTCTAAAAGGTAAGAAATGGGCTGACTTCGTAAGTCTATCAACAATCACCCACACTGCGTCACGTCCCCTAGGACTCCGAAGAAAACCCGTGACGAAATCCATAGTAATATGCTCCCACTTCCACTCGGGAATAGGTAGCGGCTGCAATAATCCTGCCGTCCTCTGGTGCTCCGCCTTCACTTGTTGACATACCAAGCACTTGGCAACGAAACGAGCTATCTTCCGCTTCATTCCATGCCACCAATAATACTGTCGTAAGTCACGATACATCTTGGTCCCTCCGGGATGAATAAGTAAGTCGAACTGTGAGCCTCGGCCATCAGCTCCTGTCGTAGATCTCCATTGGGTACATAAATGCGATCACCACATCGCAGTGTCCCATCTGAGTGGATCCTCAAACCTGTCTGCTCTCATTCTTCAGTCCTCTCTTTCAGCCGTCGAAATCTTGCATCATTAGGCAATACTGCCTTGATGCGCTCTACCAATGATGATTGTACTTGAAGGTTGGCTAATACGCCGTCTGCTCCAGGTAATACTACCTCAATACCAAGCTGCTCCAAGTCTCTAATCAATTCCTTCTGTGTAGTCAAAAAGTGTGCCATAGGCTTACGGCTCAATGCGTCTGCCACGACATTAGCCTTGCCCGGATGATAATGAAGCTCGATCTCATAATCCTTCATCAACTCCAACCAACGACGCTGTCGCATATTCAACTCTTTTGTGTGAACACATACTTGAGGCTCTTATGATCAGTGTAGATATCAACCTTCTCGCCGTACAAGTAGTGTCTCCATAGCTTCAAACAAAATAAGCGAGCTCTAGATGGGTCGGATAATTCTTTTATGCACTCTCAACTGTCGCGATGCATATGCTACTACCCGACCGTGCTGCATCAATACACATCATAATCCATTCCCGAATGCGTCGCTGTAGATCATAAATCCTGGGCCCGATGGTAGGGTCAAGATCGGTGATGTGGTCAATCGCTTGTTCAATTCGTCAAAAGCGGCTTGACACTCGTCTGTCCATACAAACTCCTGATCCTTGCAAGTTAATCGAGTCATAGGCCCCGCTATTCGAGAGAAATCTTCTACGAACCGTCGGTAGTAACCCGCAAGTCCGAGGAAACTTCTCACTTCAGAAGCTGTAGTGGGAGCGGACCATGATTGACTATTATGATCTTCTCTGGGTCTACGGATATACCATCGCCCGTAACAATATGACCAAGGAATGATACCTCCTTGAGAAAGAAATCACACTTGCTATGCTTCGCAAAGAGTCTTTCGTTCCTCAATGTTCCCAAAACTATCCGTAGATGCTTCTCATGCTCCTCCTGGCTCTTGGAGTAAATCAAGATATCGTCTATAAAGACTACTACAAATTTGTCCAAGTACTGGTGAAATATCTTGTTCATTAAATTTATGAAAACTGCGGATGCATTGGTCAAACCGAAAGGCATGACCAAGAACTCGTAGTATCCATACCTCGACGAAAGGCCGTCTTTGCAATGTCTTCCTTCCGAACCTTCAATTGGTGATAGCCTGATCGTAAGTCAATCTTGGAGAATACTTTTGCTCCACTCAGTTGATCGAATAGATCGTCTATACGCGGCAAGGGATACTTGTTCTTCACCGTCACTGCATTCAATGCTCTGTAGTCGATACATACACACTGTCCCGTCTTTCTTAGAAGAAAAAAGAATGGGTGCTCCCCATGGTGACGCACTGGCACGAATAAATCCCTTCTCTAATAAGTCATCAATCTGCGCCTTCATCTCTACCAACTCCTTGGGTGCCAGACGATATACTCGAGATGAAATAGGCTCGACTCCTGGAATAAGCTCAATAGAAAACTCAATATCTCGGTCAGGTGGCAGTCCTGGCAATTCCTCGGGGAATACATCCTCGAACTCGGTGATAATAGGGTGCTAAGGGGTGTCATGCATCATCATGTGAGTTCCCGATGTGGGTGCATCACAACTCTCTCCGTCTTCTTTGGTGAACTCAAACTCTACCGCATTCGGTGGTCTAAGATAATACTGCTCCTATGGCAGTCTATGAGAGCGAAATGCTGGCTCAACCAGTCCATTCCAAGAACCATATCAAATATCGGCATAGGGAATACAAGAAGTCGTGCCATCATCTCTCTGCCATTTATTACTACAGGACAAAGTCTACAAACACCACTAACAGGTACAACTCCTCCTCCAGTGAGGATTTTAACATTCTTAGCTAAGGGTGTGATGGGAATGCTGTGTCTAGTGGCAAAACTAGTGGCTATAAATGAATGTGTGGCTCCAGTATCAAATAATGTAATAGCGGGAAAAGATGCAACTAAAACCATACCTGCTATGACCCCCGCCTCTGCTCTATATCCTCAACAGCAAGTGAGAATACCTGCCCATAATTCTGTCCCGGGCCCTGAGCTCTGGCCTTGTTGTACTGTACGCCTTGGGGAGGCAATGGTGGACGAGGTGTCTGCTACGGGCCGTGGTGCTGGGAGAGCTGGGGCTGTCGGTCTCGGTTCTACCGAGCTTGTACTATTGCATGTTGCCCCGGACAATCCTTGAGCATGTGCTGATTGGATCCACATCTCAAGCATAATCCGAGGCGAGTCCTGCAGTCGCTCTGGAGATGTCCTTGTTTTCTGAAGTAATGGCAAACAGGCTTCTGATAAGGTGAGGGCCTCTGCTGGAACTGTCATGTGGCCCTCCTAATAGGTCCAATCTGAGTGACTCGGGCTGGTGTAACTGCTGGGGTATGGCGTCTCGATGTCTGCTACTGTTCCTTGCGAAGAATTCTGAGCATGAGCTTCTTCCAAGACAGCTGAATGGGAGACTCGAGACTGGGTAGTCGTATAAGACTTGAGCTCTGGTGTAAGCCCCTGGTAAAATCTCCTCGCCTTCTCTAACTCTGTAGGAATCAATCCCGCACCAAATCGACTCAGGCGATTGAACTCCGAGTCATACTCATCAACTTCATATTCCCTTGCTTCAGATGGAGGAACTGGTCGTAGAGACCATCTCGAACGTGAATAGGGAAGAATCTCTCATAAAATGCATCATAGAACTGCTTCCAGGTGATCCCAGTGCCTAATCGTCTCTCTTCCGCCTTCCACCAGTGGTGAGCATTATCTTCTAACAGTAGGTCCACTGTCATCCAATCTCGAGCTGGCAACTGGGAAGCCTTCAGTAGCTTCTCGGTACTAATAAGCCACTGTGACACCTCTAATGGCTTCTCTGTCCCTCTAAAGGCCTTGGGGTTCATATCTGTGAAATTCTTGATAGAGCCTTCATAGGGATGCAGAGCCGGTGCTGGTACTGGTGCTGGAGGTGGTTGTGGAGGTCTAGCCATAGCTGCCATCATCGTCTGTCTCATCAGCTCAGTCTGCTGCCACTGAGCCTGCATCATGGTATACATAAACTGAGTAGTAGGCCTCCCATCAGTCGGTGGTGGAGGCCTCTGAGGTCCCGACTGTGGGGGAAACTGTTGAGGGAATGGTGGTGGAGGAGGCAGTGGTATATTCCCTCCCGGTGGCAGGGTAGTAGTCTGCCCAGCCTGGCTGCCTGGGGGTGCTGTGACCTCTGGGTACTCCGTCGTCGGTGTCGTAGTAGGCTGTGACAGTCCTGACTGGTAGGGTGTCGCTGGAGTCATGGGAGGATTCTGTCCTTCTGAGTAGTCTCCTCACCAGATGTGAGGGCCAAGGTAGAAGTGCGTCCGCTTTGTAGATTCATACTGTTGGCACGAGGAAGATAAGTCGATATTAGGAAGGATTAGATATGAAGTAAATCGAATAATCAAGGAAGTTTCAAAAAGATTGGAAGTCAAGAGATAGTAGTAGTTCTGGATGAGATATTCCTATTTCTATATGCAGGCTTGTTGGGCACAGTCATGTAACCCAACAATATTAAATCTGACCTGCATGGGCCACCACAAAAACATGTAACGCCCCAGTCCCAAAATACATAGGACCAAGTACGTGAAATGCCAGCTGCACATGTACGAAGAATACTCCAATATATGGAATCCTCATATATGCACATAAGCTGTAAATAAAAATAATCACAGGCCAGAATAACATATCTAATCTCATTACAGCTCAATACAGAAGATATAAAGTCCAAATGAATGAAGCAGAGTATCAAAAGATAGCCGGGTGAACATACTCACTCCAAACAGCTATGAAAAATAGTCTCACAAGATCGGAGTCCAGCCTCCACAAAATAGAAAGAAAAGAGATGTAAAATAATATCTACAACTGTCTCAAATATAGAATAAACTAGAAATTAGTAGGCACTGTCTCGTCATCAATGTAGGATAGCTCTAGTGCCGCTCCGTACTCCTGTAGAAAATCGTCTAAACCTGGAGAGATAACCAGGTCCTCAGGGGACATAGCAAGATACAAGAAAACACTATGCCATATAAACTGTGATAATATAATAAGAGAAAAGGTATGCATGCAATCGGGTCCTGACCATTCTACTGTGAATATGCAGTTGAGATACAATCCTTCGACGCATGAGCCCTGGCAGTAAATGGGATCGGCATAGTTCCCATAAAGGGTACCAGGGGCCTACGTCCATAATGCTTGGGAAGCATCAGAGGGCACCATGTGCAAGGGGCTACGTCCATAACGCTCTGGGAAACGTCAGAGGGCGCCTGGAGCCTGCGTCTCCGGAGGAGCGCACAGGTAATCATGGAAGTGTAAAGAAGCACATACGTCAGGTATTGGTCTCCCTACCCAAAGCCTAGTATCATCATCTTTATGACTGATATGAACCTCTAGTAACTGCCAAGTCTTCTAACATGCAATACTATTGGCAGTTACTCCTATCCGTCGCACGCTCCATACGTATCGGTGGCCAGCCGACTACGCAGAAACGTGTCCTACATGTGACTCACATCACGTGATACAACAAGTGTCAAGGCCGTATGAGATATACCAATACCTCAACATCAATGGGTGGTCAATAAACTAAGTCAAATGCAAGAGAATAAATAAAGCAAGAAAAACGACCGATATAGTCGCTTGCACCCAAGTGTGACTTGGACGCACAGTTTAAATATCACGAAACAAAATGCTAAAAATAAAACTAAAAATAAGAATATAATAATCACAGAGTAAGGTGGCAAGGTATCTTGCCTGTGGTGCGAGAAGGGCAAATCCAAGAGTAGCAAGTGTCAGCACAAAACTCACAAATCACAGATGACTCCAAACGCTGAAACAAATATCAAAAATGATCTCGGTGAAGAAGATATACCTAGAAACGCCTGTCTAAAAGTCAAATTCTGGAACAGGGGCAAAATCGTAATTTGGCTCAAAACGATGTCCGCCGTTGGACTCGCTTTGCACCGAAACGCGTGCCAAAGTTTATGGTCTCTAAAATTGTCAAACTACATGTCTACGGTTTCAGTTTGAGGAGAGAAATTCAACGGTATGTCCAGTTTTGGATTCCGATGAGCCGTGTACAAAATCGCCCGTTTGAGTGGGTCGCGGGCCCGCCAAAAATGGGTTCGATTCGACCTTCTCAGAATCGAACCAAACTTGACATGCAGGACCAGAATTTCGATCCGGACCTGTTGGCGTAAGTTTTGTCTCGATTCGACGACTGTACACGAAGTTATGGGCAAGTTTGCAAAACGTCGATACGGGGGTATATCGACGGATACGCGTTGATTTCGTCGCGCACACGCGACGAAACTAAGTTCCGTCAGCCCACATGTCCGCAATGTCCATATGCGCCTTTCGATGCATATAACATGCGACCACGTTGCCCGGTTTGTCGGGGCGTACGTCGTATCGGACAAAATTCTAAAATTTTAATACTTTCGAAGCAGTTTTTCTCACAAGTTCAATACTGATTTAATTCTCACACAGAAATTGAAATACAGATCTACAAGTTGTGTTTCAATCGGGGTTATATTGTCTTCACACGTGTTTAATTAGTTTTTGAAAAATCTCGACACACAGTTCAGAATCCGGCTTCTAAGTGGTGGTTTGAAACTGGATTCAAATTCTGTTTTCGACAGAGTTTTACTCGACTTTGCATCGAGTTACTTGTCAAACCAAAGGGTTATAGCTGATTCCCTTTGAAGGAACTCAAAGAGGGTTACATTCCCTACACGTAGCATCTTTCGGATCGTAAAACGATCAAACGTACGAGAAGTAATCAAGGCCGAAAAGAGGGGTACCTTGTTGTCGAATTCCTGAACGGGGGTCTGTTGGGGGCGACGCTCCGGCGATCCTGGCGGTGGCGCAGTGGTTGTCCGGCACCTGGGGTTGCGCGGGGAGGTCGGCGGCCTTGGGGTCGAGGTGGAGAAGAGATGGGAAGGAGTTAGGGTTTGGTTTGTTGCGGGTGAATATATATACCAAGCCGCTGTTTGCATTCCTATTCGTAATAGGAAAAATACCTATGGACTCGGGTTTTAATCCGAGTGGTGCTCGGTTTCACCCTAGCTGTAGCTGCTATGTTAAGTATTAGGAGGTGGGGTCGGGCCATGTGTGTGGAGTGGGTTAGGGGACGGGTCCCCTCCCCCCTGCAGCTTTAGCTGCTGCGTTGTGGGGGGGGGGGGGTTCGGCCCACCACTGCAAGTTATATATAATAATATATAATAATATTATATATATTATATAATATATATATGTATATATCACAAGAAAATTTCTAAATTCTCTAATTAAGTAACAAAAATATTTGTAATAATGTAGGCTATATTATTAAAAATAAAAAATATATCAAGCACAATCATACACAATATATATCTATAATTACGAATATACCAATTACCACATTAATTCCAAATAATATCGAAAAAATTTATTTTTAAAATACTAAAATAATTAGAAAAATATTGGAGGTTTACAGGTAACAGTCATATCCCGATATAGAGACAATGACTAATGTGTATCTATCAGGTAGTCCGGAATCAGTCTATGTTCTCTCCACCCCCCATGTACTAGTCTACTAAATCATGTCCAGTAATA